>WWET01005466.1:77355-90413 GCA_011038615.1 Limnodynastes dumerilii | reverse complement strand
TGGGCTATAGGATGCACGGATGTGCATCCTTGAATAGCCCGTAGTCAAATGAGCATGTGCGATAGACTTGGGATAGGAAACATCACCGCTCAACTAATACTGTTTCAACAGATGAAATATGACTCCCTACAATCAATATGGTTTAGCCCAGGAGTAACTAATTTAAAGCACTTACTTCAATCTGGATCCAGCCCATTGTCACTACGCTGATTTAGATCCAGTCAAACTTGGAAGAGGAGAAAATAAAGAGACAGAGAGAAGGTAGTGAATTAAGTTACGGACAAAGGGATGAAAAGGACAGGGAAGGATGTAAATAACACTTAAATTGGTGAACATAAGACAGGGAAAAATTGAAGGAGCTGGCAAGAACTATCAGAAGGAAAAGAAAATAACCATTGTAAAACAAATGGTAAAAACAAACAATATAAAACAATATAAAGCAAGACTATAAAAATAACAGAAAGACGCAATTTATGACCCATACTCTCCGCCACTTTGGAATCTCTGGTAGTTTTTTCCAAGGGATTCTTGCCCTCTACTCCCACCCGTCAGCCAGAGTTATGATTAATGGTACCCCAACAAACTCTATCCCAATCACCAACGGCACACGCCAAGGATGCCCCCTTTCTCCTCTTATTTTTGCCTTAGTTATTGAACCTCTGGCAGCCACCATCCGGAGCTCCTCTGATATCCAGGATATTGAGATTGACACCCGAGATCACAAGCTGTCCCTTTTTGCTGATGTTCCAGAAATTACGCCTCAGTCTCCACTCTTGGAAACCCCTTATTATTTCCTGGCTGGGCAGGATCATTGCTGTTAAAATGAATATTCTCCCCAAACTTCTCTACTTGTTTCAAACTTTACCTGTTAAAATCCCTTACTCTGTTTTCTCTAAATTCCAAACTCTTCTATCTCAATTTATCTGGAACAATAGACGCCCACGTACACGTCTGCCCCTCCTCAAAAAGCCCACTACTGAAGGAGGCCGTGGCTTTCCAGATCTTAAGGCTTATTATTGGGCCTCCCAGCTTAGTCAAATTGCAGCCTCCTTTGCATCTCCAGGCACATTGGCTTGGGCTGATCTCGAGGCATCTTACCTTGGAATCACGTCCACATCCTCTCTCTGGGGCCTCCCCCGCTTGACTTGGACCCCCCTGACTTCTCTCCTCCCTACTCTTAAGTTCTCCTCTTTTATTTGGAATTGCTGCGGACGTAGACTAACCAGCTCTACACCCTTCTCTCCCATTTTCCCGCTCTGGGACAACCCAAATTTCCCTCCTGGCCTGTCCAAACAATTCTCACTACCCTGGCGACAAGTGGGTATCCGCTTTGCATCCGATCTGACCCACAATCATATCTGGCTCACTCCCCCGGATCTCTATACTCGATTCCCTGACCTCCCTCGCAATCCTTTCAGATATCTCCAACTGCGTCACTACCTCCAATCCCTCCCCATTTCTGCAAACCCTTCTAACTTTGAGTCCCTTTGTCTCTCAGCTCCCCTTAGAAAAGGCATGATCTCCACCATATACCAGCTCATCATCCCTTCCCTGATTGGCTCACAAGACAAACATGAGAGGCAGTGGAACGAGACCTTGGTCCCCCACCTGACGACGAATCATGGGAGACAATCAGGGAACAGGTGGCAAAATCTTCAATCTCCACCAAAATCAAGGAGAATGCATATAAGGTCTACTACCGATGGTACCTTACCCCTGATAGGCTTTCCTCCATGTTTCCCTCGGCTTCCCCCCTGTGCTGGAGGGACTGTGGTCAGCCCGGCACTTTTCTTCATATCTGGTGGACATGCCCTAAAATTTCTAGATTTTGGGACAAAGTTCACAACCTCCTAACCACCCTTCTCTCTATACCGATCCCTAAGGATCCATGGTCATTCCTTCTGTGTCTGCCCTTTTCTGATGTCGACAAACACTCTGCTAAACTTGCAGCCCATATACTTGCTGCAGCCAAGTGCCTTATAGCGAAGTCCTGGAAATCTCGCCTACCACCCCGCATGTCGTCACTCTCCGCTAGTATCTGGTATGTTGCAAGTATGGAAAAAATTTCTTACCATCTTCATGACCGTGAGGACCTCTTTCTCCAGATATGGTCACCTTGGCTATCCACCCACTCCAGCTCCCCAGTCAACTTTTGAGTTCCCCCAATATGCCCTATCCACACTCATCTACCTGCCGTCTTTTCCCTCACCCCTTCCTGGTGGCGGCCCCACCTCAACCCACTTGACCCCCCCTTCCCCCATTTGCGGAGCCTCCAATTGCACACGCATCCTTACTCCCCTCAAGTCTGCCACTTCTATAGAGGCTCCCTACCTTACCTAGCTTCTATTTAAAGTTCTGTTATATATGTGTGTTGATGTCTGCTATATTGTAAAATATTACATGTTACCTGCTATGTTCTGTGGACATCTTACTTTCCTAATAAAGAAAAGTTAAAGAAAATAACAGAAAGACTTGCAGGTTATTTTACATACTCCATTCATTGACCCCATAACGTTTTCTTTTCCCATTTAACATATACCTCTCCTGTAACCCATCATTCTCCTAAATCAGTGTTGACTAACCTGTGACACTCCAGGTGTTGTGAAACTACGAGTCCCAGCATGCCTTAACTGCAAAGTGGATACCTGACAAAGCATGATGGGGATTGTAGTTTCACAACACCTGGAGTGTCACAGGTTAGCCAACACTGTCCTAAATCAACCTTCCTTTCCCATCCCCCATGGCTTTGCCATGGTTCACCTTTCCACCTGATTTCCCCTTAGTTTTAGACTCTGGATGATCCTTTCCCTTATCTGGATTCTTGTTGGCATACTTGGGGTCAGATTTACTAAGCTGCAGGTTTGGAAAAGTGGAAATGTTGCCCATAACAACCAATCAGATGTTAGCTGAGATTCTTTAGTATGTAAAAAGAAAGTGAGAGTTAGAATCTGATTGGTTGCTATAGGCAACATCTCCACTTTTCCAAACCTGCAACAGTAAATCTTGCCCTTGGTGTCAATATTAAACGTTATTCTTACTCATTGGGGGTCGGCCCCCCAGGCTTTCCTTACTTGCGGGGGTCTGTCAGTCCACACAAAAGAGCACCGTGAACTCCCTCTGTCACTCCCCTCTCTTATGCGGATATAGTGTGACTTATGCTGCAATCCCTCCGACCGCTGATCTGCTCATAAATACCTAATCCCACCCTGACTATATAATTTACAATTTCTTCCATTTTTATTTTTATTTTTCCCCTTCGATTTATAATGAAAAATGTCAAAGAAAATCAACAACTACCGTGCCCCTGACAAACTTCTACTAGCTGTGCTCCCCCGTGCCCCTGCGTCCCTTCATATCACACGCTTGCTTACTGTCTCATGACATTCTATTTGTTATGCAGTTTATGAGCACTGGTTATAAGAAAAAAAAGGGAGCAATGTCGTATATAATTATGAATAGTCCATATTATTCAGCTGAGCAGGTTGCATTCCATCACCACATCTGCCACCTCTTCCGGCAGGCTGCTCCATTAATATTTCCCTGACAAGCTCGTGTAAAAAAAAAGAAAGAAAAAAAGAGACTGCAGATCCCATTTTAATATTTAAGCTCACACGTACACGCGCACACACACAGTAAAGTAATTCCCGGAGAACATTGCACTAGGCTGGAAATAGTGTACTAGCCAAGTCATTTTTCTTGCAGATTGCTGATTTTCAAATGATTGCATGATACAAATTACAAGTGTAAAGGAGAAAGGGGGTGGGGTGGTAAAAAAAAATCACCCAGAAAATCACATTGGCAGAGATGCCCTGAAGCGAGTAGTATTCTCTTTTGACATTATTGATTACTAGTGTGTGGATATTCTCCTGGCGAGATAGAAACATAATTAACCATTCTGTCATAGAACCAGCTGTCCCAGAGACTTATCAAACTGATATTTTGTTGCCTTGTAGCGCAGAAAAGTAAGAAAAAAAAAACACGCATCATGTGGGGTTTTTTCACCTAATTATGTTACAGCAACAAAACGGCATAAAAGTAAGCGCTGCAGCAGACCTGAGACATTGATATCTTGTCCTTCAACCTTATGTTCCTGTGATTACTTAATCCCATTGACCCAGCATTGCCCTCAACCAATACATCCAATGAAAAAGAACAGATAATGAAAATGATGAAGAGAAATGCATTATTGCTTTATTTCAATATACATTAATTATGTTAAATTAGACAGCTGCATTTAAATTCCCTTTCAGCAATGTTCTATTGAAAAAGTATCTTTGCTGGACCTCTTAATGAAATATATGCAATTGTACTGTAGCCTCTAAAAACAATGAATGGCATGGTTATACATTTGAAATCTGTTCAGAAGGCCATCTAAAATGGCAGCCGTTCTCCATTTTTAATGTGCTTTTATGCAAACGTGTTATTAATACTGTGTAGAACCAGACGTTCAAGGCCAAGACATGCTGATAAGGCAGCTTGGTGGGAGCAGAGGGTATGTGACACTAACATGCTAGCTTATACTGCGCATATGTGGAATGTAGAAAGTATTTAGATAAGTAGTACCAATTAACTTGCTCAACACATGATTATAACCTAATAAGGTAGGGAATTCCGGATCTGTTGTTGTCGGGGTATAAAAGACCTGGCACAAAATCAGCTGGCTGGCTTCATACGGGACTGATCTGACTTAATGCAGGAGTGATCCAGGCTTTCTATGTAACTTCAACTGCCTTGAGTGCAGGAGTGATCCAGGCTTTGTACATAACTGATCTGCCTTGAGTGCAAGAGTAACACGGCTTTGAAATTAACTGATCTGACTGAATGCAGAAGTGACCCAGGCTTTGTACGTAACTGACCTACCTGAGTAAGTTCAGAAGTACCTGCTGACCTTTTCCAGCTCGACAACAATCGAGATAGGAGCCCCTGGAAACCTATTGATCATTATCAAGCAATAACTGCCAGCTTAAGCTAAGTATTATTCATGTATTTTGCTTAATTTTTTATTAAATACTAGAATTTATAAGAATTGTCTTTTGTGGTGTCATTTAACCCTTGATATTTACTGAACCTTAAGTTCCACCAGAAACACCATCTAAGGGAGGATATTTTTCTTCTGCATACATACAGGGCTGATCCAGAGTTGCCCTTTTCTTAAGGACAAAACAGATGCAAGTGTACACTTGAGCAAAACCATATTGAGGGGTGCAAGTTAACTTAAATTATTAAAAATACTTTGCTTTTACACATAGAACTCACATCTTGTAAAGCATCATGAGTTATCTATAAATTATAATTGAGCTAGAAAACTTCACATCTGAACTTTTATTCTATTTTCACAGTTTATATTTGCTTACATTTTCCTCCCCTGCAATCCAAGATGGTTTTGTCCAGTGTAAATTTTTCCTATTTTTCTCTTAATTTCAAACTTGTCTAATGTGGTCCAATGTTGTGAATGTGAAGGCTGTCAAAGAAAGCTGATCGTTTTCTGTATTATAGCTCTTCAACTCACCTTCCAGAGTCAGGGCCGAGCCCCCCGTCATTCCCCAACATTCTTAAACCAAATCCAGTCTGAAGAAAACTGGAAAAGTAAATTCTATTAAATCTGAGGAAAATGTTATACCTTAAAATAAAGGATTTACCAGTCTGTAACATTACATTTCTAAACCACATTTTAGCAGTTGTGATCTTCTTATCCTGTTACTGGTTGCTCTTAGCAACCATTTGAAATAGGCTATTTGACTGATTCTCCAACACCACAGTAACATAGCACTGACTGACAGTGTTAGAACTATTACAATTAGCACAATTGCAGTTAATCGTCTGAGACTGTGAGTGCAATGACTGGAAGGATAGACAACAGACTTTCAGTGTTCAAACTGCTTGACACTGTCTTTGGTTGTTACTGGCAATCAGTAATAGAAAATGGAATAAAGAAAGAGCTGCTAGGCTTATCCCCTCTATAATTATAATAGAGTTACAGACAGGTAAATAATTTAGTGTAAATGTTCCTTCATCTGGTAGCGATTAACTATTTCAGTTTTAAAGCAGCTGCACTCCTCATTATACAGAATTTCTTTTCTAAGAAATTTGACTCCTGGATTGTGAATTGTCAGAATTGTTGTCAACAGACACCTAGCTGTTTAATTGTACATGACAGCTGTTTCAGCTGAGGGAAAGCATGCTATTGTATTTATAAAGCAAATAATTTGGGAGCCCTAAATACATGCTTATGTTTAAAAATGGGATTTCCCCCTCCCCCCACTATTTCCCCTCACTATTCAAATAAAATTGCAAGAGGAGATTGGAATAGCTGGAATTTCTTACACAATCAACAAAATAATGGAAAAAAATATTAATACATAAAATTGAAACAAACACAAAATGTAATAAATAGAAACAAAATAAAACATTTTTGTAAAAATTTTAATAGAATACTTTCTAAATGTTATCTTTGGTTCATAAAAATTACAGGCCAGATCCAGAATTGCAGTATGCAAAGAACCCTTAGATTTACTAAGCTGCGGGAAAGAAAGAGTGGAGATGTTGCCCATAGCAACCAATCAGATTCTAGCTCTCACCTTCCTATTACATACTATGATAAATGTTAGCTAGAATCTGATGCGTTGCTATGGGCAACATCTCCACTTTACCTTTCCGGTAGCTTTGTAAATCTGGCCCTAAGCAACCAAAAGCAACGTGCCCCACTATCTGGACCTCTGTGTGGCACTTTTTAACCACTCTTGTCTGACTTCAAACAGTTGGAGGCTACCTACAAGAAATCCTTGTATGTATAGAGAACTGGATGTGTACGCAGAGAGAGGGTACGCCAACTTGCAAACTCAGCCTAGCCCCTTTCTAGGAGGTGACACAACTCTTAGGTCTCAATGACTTGGAATGCACACTGATCAGTTCTGACCACACGCAGGAAAAACAGACTTCAGAATCCAACTAAAGTACACAGAAGGTAAGCAATCTCAGTGGGATAAGCTCAATGCAAGCACTCTCTTTCAGCACCCCAGGCACAGAGACAGGGACCATCCACTCACATAATGTAAACATTGTCTCCTATCTTTGCAGACAGTGAGTGAGGGAGCTGTTGTAGGAAGGGGAGTGAATGCAGAGGAGAGACAGAACACACAGAGGGTAGGTACATGACTGGTAAACAGAGGTTAATTGTTAACTCGATTAGAAGGGTTAGTTTAGTTTGTAAACTGTTGCTGGGAATTCATTGAGAGTAGTTAAAATAGTAGGAATTGACAGCTGAGGTATAGTTAAATTAGTTAAGTTAAATTAGTATGCAAATTGCGTCATCAAGTCCCTTCCTGTCCCTAGCAACACTAGTATACTACTGTTGCCAGGCAAGGGGGAAGGACTTGTGGCCGTGGTTTCCATGAAACCATGGGCCTCAAGTCACTTGCGGGAGATTTGCTGGCTCTCCCGGGATACCGGGAGAACTGCCCGAATTTTGGGAGTCTGCCCTAACTTTAACCCTCTATCTCCCACAGTGTAACCCGCAACCAAAATTTGTGCAGCAATCCTGTATCCCGGGAGATCAGACCACCCTGCCTAAATTGGCCCACAGCATAGTTAAGCTAGACGGCTGAGTTTGATGACACATTTTACTGCAAATCATGTGATCATGGCCGTGCCTCCTGCTTCAGGAGAAATAGTTGCTGGATTGTTGGCAAGTGTGACTATAAGATTCTTTGTGCATTTGTATTACAATATTTGCATCTAATCATCTACAAAGAATAGGTTATAAATTTGATTAATGTGTGTGCAATGTACATTATTTATACCTCAAGCCAATAGATAGTTGACATTTTTTATAAAATGGTAGGAAATGTTTATCATTTTTTTTTACAATAGACACTGCATACTTTACTCTTATTTAGCAATTACAGCAGAAGGAATTGCTTTATATTTAATAAATAAACAGAATAACACAATGTGGAGGAAGTCAGTGTATTACATCAGTTACTGTGCATTGTCCTGATTGGGTGAAAGGGTAGGATATTTTTGCCACTGAGTGCAGCAGCTAAAGGTTAATGAAATAAAATACCATGAGATTTAGCTGGTATAATTATTGTTGGCCTATTACCTCAGACTAATAGCCTGCATCAATATTATTTTGCAACATCAAATTCTGGGATATGCAACCTGTAACTGAAAGAAACTGTAGGTACACTTCTACATGTGCTATATAAACAAGATGCCTCCTACAACTGATTTGAATTAGGGATTGCATTCAAAGTTTAGACTTCAATGTGATACAAAATTATTGCTGGTAAAAGTAAAAAAAATTGTGTTTTAATTCTTGTTATAAAAAATAACACTTATATGTAGGACTGGCTATTTTAAAGGTCCAACTCAGGTTTCAGATTGTAAAAACTAAAGAGTAAGGAATCCACAGAACAGAGTTTCTTTTAGACAAAAAAGAAAGATCAGTATAAACATAAAATTTTCTTTTTATTATTTCTATTAAACTTTTAAATACGGCTAAAGCAGTATGAGGTGTGTGTGTGGAGCTGGAATGTGGTAGAGCCTAAAAGGACATGTATTGTTCTTTATCTGCCTGCTCAGAAAGAGGAAGAGTGGCTGGTATGGCAACCATCAAATATAGAAGATAGGGTAGAAGAAAGCGAGGGAAACGGAGCCACAGAAAAAAAATTTAATAAAAAAAATAAATAATAATTTATATGCACTGATTTTCCTTATATTGACTATATCTGAAATTTAAAACAAATCATTTGCTAACATGGGGGCGTATTCAAAGATCCGTTTTCTAGGTGAGTCCTGTGTGTATTTTAAGAACAGATCAACTGCGCATGCCTAGTAACTTGGGGACATACGCACGGGAATCCGAAGCACGGGAAAGTTTACATAAAAGTGGGTGGGGGAGGCATTTAAATTTGACGCATGGAGGTGTGGTTATCAAGAACCGCACGTACAGAGCACATATACGCACGTAAGTACACATGGAAAGAACAGAGTGGTCTAGGGACTTGTAAGCCCCCGACCGCACATCAGGGAGAGGGGAGTGTTGTGGAAATATTTATGGTGATTAGAAGTAGCCAGATATAAACAATATTTATTGGCAAACATGATTCTGTTTTAGGACTTGTAACCCATAGGTAAATAGGTACTTAAAATTCATAAGGAACAGGAACAATATCTATGTGCTATTTCCCCCTGCTGATTTTGGGCAGCATCAGAAGGAACGGAGTTCATTTTAACCATGGTTGGTCTACTGAGCCTGCAGTAGATCAATAAAAAAAGAAATGATTAAGACGCAGCACTTGACTCTTCTTTATACAGCAATAGCGTCTGCTTCTGCTTACAAGGCAACAGATATCCATTGTGTGTTTTCAACATAAGCTTGAGTAAGAGGAATGTACAGGCAACTATATCAAACTGACAACAGTAATTTTTATCAACTCCCAATAAGAAATAGCCACCAAACACTTCATTCAGTATTACTAAATACTACATCAGAATTCATTATGTTATTCCTAAAGCCTTCCTTGGAAGTTTCTCTGTGCTGCTTGCATGGAGAATCCATAATTACATGATTATTTGCAAAGTAGTTTGTTTGAAAAATAACTTTATTAGAACACATATTACATATTTATGAAACATAATTTAATCATTTGAATAAATTCATGGCTTCACAAAAGTTCTACATTGGAATGTGCTTGTTAGTTGCTGTGATAATCTATTGATATATTTCCGTCCACCACCATCTTGCAAGTAACTCCTACTCTAGGTATTAATACAGTAACTCAGATCAGTGCCACTGTATAATCGTTAGACAACCACAACAGTTTCTCCTTATATTTATTATGTGGGGCCCACATCCTGAATAAATATTTATTATATTGGAGCACAAAACTGTTATGAGGTATATTTACATTTGGTATATGAGGCTACCATACTGGTATATTGATATATAATGGTATTTGTGTGTGAGTTTATAATAGACAAATATATAAATACAGGTGTGGGGCTCCGATCTGAATGGCTGATTTTGGAATCGGCCATTCCTCCCCAGCCAGTTGCGAACTGGCTGGGATTTCGATTGCATATGTATCAAGGAGGCATTGCAATCGATCCACGGAGCACCGAGCTTTCGGTGCTCCGAAAAGTGTAAAGAAAATAGTCCCCCCACTACTTCCCCTAATTCTTACCCTAACCCTCCCCTCTCACTAGCCTAACCCTAACACTCCTTCCTGGCAGCCTGACCCTAACCCTAACTAACTTGCAGCCTGACCCTAACCCACCATCTCCCGCAGCCTGACCCTAACCCTCCCTCCCCTGCAACCGGACCTTAACCCTCCCTCCCCTGCAGCCTGACCCTTACCCTCCCTCCCCTTCAGCCTGACCCTTACCCTCCCTCCCCTACTCACCTGTCCCCTCAGTCCGGCGAGCAGCAGCAGAGGTGCGGCGGAGTGATGTGTTCTTTCCGAAAGTGAATGGGTGAGTATGCCGAAAGTGAATGGGTGAGTATGCACGTACGTAAGTAAAACGCTCACGTAAGCACACATGTAGAGTTAAGGGTGCCCTCTGGAGGCGGAAGTCATCGAAAACCCGTCCGTGCGAGGGGAGTGTTATGGGTGTTTCTTTGCTACGTGCGTGCATAAAAACACACACGTAGTACATATGGATCTGTGAATCCGGTCTGCTATCCTTTTCAGCATTTAATTGAATGAAAACGGCAACTCTGACTAGACTTGATTATAACTGACTGAATAATGGCAATTTAAGTTTTAAGAAGCTCTTTCATAAAAGAAAAGTAACTAGTCCTTTAGGAGGTTTTATAATATACACGCTGTTGTTCACAGGGTGACGTTTTTCCTTTTTGTTGTTCACTTGCTAAGTATTATCCGAAACAATGTCGCTATGAGACACAGCTTTAAATAAATAGTAGAAAGATATAATGTGTCTTCTGTGTGCCTGCAGATTTTACTTTTCACTTGTCTGGGATATATTCAAGAGATAATTATAAGCTTATTTACTGGGCCATTTAAAATTAAGTAAAGGCATGTAAAAATCATCCAGTTTGTGCCTCACACAAAAAGCTCTGTAACTAAGACACAGGATATTGTTCTTGAATATATTAACACACTGTGATGAAAATTGTTTTCAAATAATTAACACTACTGTATATCAAGCTGAAAAAATAATCTAAAGATTTACAGAAGGAAGGAAAGATGGATTTAGGTTATTTCTCTTTTTTTTGTTACATAGACTATGCTCATCTATGTTGTTGAATATATATATATATATTCTCATATATGTTTTTGTATATATATATATATATATATATATATATATATATATATATATATATATTTTTAACATTGTATACATTTTTATTCTGCTGCATAGACAGTATTCCACTTAAACCCACTTTCACTTCCTGTGTATATATATTAAAGTTCCTTCAAGCATGTTTTTCTCCAAATGACTTTAGAAAACTCTAAACCTGGAGGAAGTCCCCATTAAGGTAGCTGTCTTTCCGAAGTAGAGACAGCCGAAAGTTCTTTTTCGTCTGTCTCTATTTCGAATAGCAGCCATTTTGGATGTTTTTTTTCTGATTGGCATACTCCCCCATTCATTTTCAGAAGCACTGGACCCACCGCAGGAGAGGTGAGTAACCTCTCTGGGGACTTTTAGTGTTAGGAGGAGGGTTAGGGTTAGGCTCTGGGGAAGGGAGGGTTATGGTTAGGGCCGTGGAAGGCGAGTGTTAGGGTAAGATCAGGCTGTGGGGAAGGGAGGGTTAGGGTCAGGCTGCAGGGAAGAGGGGGTTAGGGTCAGGCTGCGGGGGGGAAGAGAGGGTTAGGGTCAGGCTGCGAGGAAGAGAGGGTTAGGGTCAGACTGCAGGGAAGAGGGGGTTAGGGTCAGGCTGCGGGGGGAAGAGGGGGTTAGGGTTAGGCTGTGAGGAAGAGAGGGTAAGGCTTAGGCTGCAGGGAAGGGAATGTTAGGGTTAGGGTAATAGAAGGGGAGAGTTATGGTAAGGATTATGGAATGGGTTGGGGCTACTTACCACTCAGAGCACTGTGCTTTGTCTTCTGGGGATAAATTGCTTTGCCCCTTCAAGGCAGAAGCAATTGATTTCCCAGCCAGTTTGGAAATAGGGCTGGTCGCTACAGGGACCCACACCATGGTGTTTTTTTGCGTTTATCTAGTAAACCTTATGACATCACTTGATCATGCCCATGCATAGAATAAGAACGTTCTCATACATATCCAACCTGTTACTCTCCAAGTGTAATGAGACTGCAAGTCTCAGAATACTCTAACAGCATACACATAGTAGATACCTGCGATTCAAATGCTGGCCATGTTCTGCACTATTATTGGTCAGTCCATCAACTGCTGCTATAATCATTTGATCAGGTAAATGAATCATGCTTGATATACCTTTATCAACACTATTTTCCAGCCCATATACTGCACAATAATATGCAGATCAGCCATTTACCAGAATAAAATAATCAGAATGATTATCCTACAATATAAGGCTGGACAAAGTTCAACAACAAATGAGCATTATGTTATCCAGACCTGTTATATCTTTACATGACAGTGCTCCCTGGTCCTACTGCCTCGATGGTGTAGTTCATTTACTCCCTCATACTTGATCATTGGTGTACAGAGCATGCAAAGAACTAAAGCTGGGCACAAACCTATACAATCCTCAAAACATCAAATGCCCAACTAGTTTGTTTACACAGTCCTACTGGATGTATTCATGCACACCTTACCCATTACCTCCAATGTGTATCTACCGTAGCCATCTGCTGAAAGGATCAGGTCACTGTGCACATACTCCAATCTTTTGCTTTGCGGCTGCTACACCCAGGCAAATTTACACAATGTATCGGGAGAAGTAATGGCCAAACCAGTTAAAGAAGCTAAACACTACTATATTGGTCAAGTGATTTGCAACTTGCTTTTCTGATTTTAATGAGCACTAAAAATCTTTTGACATGACCAGATCAAGTTGGTTGAAAACAGAGGTTTTGTAAGTGTAAAATCTCTCCAAATATCTGCTG
>WWET01005466.1:45383-77321 GCA_011038615.1 Limnodynastes dumerilii | reverse complement strand
ACAAACTTTTAATTTAAAAATATGACAAACACAACATTAGCTATCATACATTGTACAGTAGACGTGTATGCCATTGGTTAAAATATATTTTTTCTTTCCCGTATTTATGACAGTACAGGATAATGTACATAAAGACAAGCTCTTGTCAATTTACTGACTAACCAAGCAGCATTATGGCAGACATTTATTTGGTTATCTTGGACAAGTGGAACTTTAATGGACTGCATACAAATAGAAACTGTACACAGTTAATTGTGATATCCCATGTGTAATCATGTATCTATTTGTACGTATAGATTAGTGAGATAAAGATATCTGCGCATTAATCACACTATTGCCACAGAGAGTCATTAGACTGATAAGGGTTTGCAGGGGCAGTAAGGCATGACATTGTATATTAAAACAGCAATAACATGAAAGCACTCAGCCATAATAAAGCTTTCAAGTTGCCTTTAATGTGTGATAATTAAAGATATGTTTCAGAGCTTGGTAAGTTTAAGCCTGAAGGCTGAACTCTGGCAGTGAGGCATATTACAATGAAATACGACCGCTGTGTTTTCTTCAGCTAAGGGACACTTACGTACTAGGAGAAAGTATTAAGAGTCAATCTAGTGATATGTTTGGGTGGGCAAACAAGACCTTGAGATTTCAAAGAAGTTGTCATCTCTACTGAAGAAGTCAATTGCGAATGTCAATTTGTTAATAGGAAACATTAATTTGAATATGGTGAGAACACTGAACTCAAAGGTAGAATATGATATTATCTTGGTCACTGTACTAGCCTACAGTACTTATATTTGCATTTACTTTGCAGTAGAGTTTAAGCTATTTCTTCCGTTATCAGCCAGCTGTTATGTGCGCTGCTGTATATACTGAAGGGTTGCTTATACTTTATTTATACAAAAATATTCTCAATTAAATGTTTTATGTTATGTCTTGTAAAAAAAAGACATAGTTAAATAAATACAAGGTATAAGTAAAAAAAAAGGTAGTACTGTTTGGCCAATAAGGGTAGAGAAGCTGTGGGAAGTGGGTTGGTTGTCAATATATAACAGGGATTATATAGAAAGAAAGGCATCTTGGTTTAATAAGAGCCACCATTCCAAGACTTCAGTCAGTGGCCTTTATATGGTGTTAGTATAAAAGTGAAATGTCAACTTTTACTGGGCTGGGGTTGCAATGCCATCCTTAGAAGCCTGGCTGATGTACTTGGTGGCTGGTTTATCACTGAGTTTATATAAAAGGGTGCATGGCCACTCCTTGAATGTTTTAAACTAACTTATAGTTGACCGGAAAATAGCTGCTAGCATTCCCCATTGGCTATAATAAAACTACATTTCAATGAAATAAATGAATACAAATTCTGACATACTTTATGTATCTTGTTGTTGTTGATATACTTACATTGTTATTATAGGGGAAGGAGGAGGCAAACATTTACATAAGGGATGAAGACATCAACCATTAGGAGGCTTCATTATTTTGGTAACCTTCAAACCCTAGATATATATATATATATATTGTCAATACTATCAATAGAATCTATATAAAAGAAGTCTACAGGAACACTCCAGAAGGGATACTGACTAGGACAAGTCCCAATTGGAGCTAATTTAGTGAGTGTGTATAACTTAGTGATGACCAGAAGAGTAGCAGTGGATACTGCCACTGAATCCTCAGTCCCATAAACCCCTTCTCTCATACAAACAACATTTGGGGAAAGCAAAGGGATCAATATAAATGCACTTTGATAAGACTTATGTTTCACACTTATGTTTCATAAATGGTTCTAAAATGGTCTTTGCACCTTCCAGTAAAACAAACACAGGGATTGCTGAAGAGAAGTCATGTTGAAGTGTACATCCAGATGGTCCTTACGGCATATAATAACTTTCTTGTCATCAAAAAAATTATTTTGTTGTATTTGAGGTAAAGTATTTTGTATTTAGTAATGGTTTTAAGTTGGAAACCATTAAAGCTTTTTAACTCTTAAAGATAGGTCTAGTGTAGTTTATTTGATTTTGTAATGGTATCATTCATAATGCACTTTATGTACTATACATTCCAATGTATGTCTGACTACATTGCGGATATAAACTATAAAGTATATAAACTGTATGTTGTCAGATATATCATTTGTAATAGTACATAATTCGTTCTCTATTCCAATTAGAGACTATTAGATCAACATTTTATCAATAGAATTCTAATAATATCAAATATTTATGACTTGTGTAATTAATTGTAGCATATAAAGAATCAAAATGAATATGTTGGCTAAGCTGCCATACCTTGACATGTGCTATCCTCACTTCTGCTGGTGCAGGAATGGTTGCCTTCTTGTCAGCAAGTTGCACTTTAGCAGCCCTGAACTTCAACAATGAGCCTCCTGTTGCTAGGTAGCAGGTTGTGATGCTGCTCAAGTGGCAAACTAATTCTCATTTGCTTCCTGTTGCCTAGCAATGGGACAATAAGGGCTCCATTTGCAAAATGGCAATGACTTCGTTTTCATGAGATAAAGACTGTTTTCTGGTAAAAATGGTCTTTATCTCCTGAAAACGAAGTCATTGCCATTCACAAAGCTATGAGCCATGGAAACAATGGGAGACCGCTGGAATACACCCTCAGCATGTCCATGTAAAATAAAAATTTACATTGTTATTTTTTTGTTTTATTGTTTTTAAATTATTAATAAATGCATAAATAAATCATTTTAAACATTTAAGTATATATTTTGCCCACTGGAATAATCAATGGGTATTCTGGTGGACAAAAGGGAAAAAAAAGTAAAGAAAGGCTAATACTCACCTGACCGGCGCTCAGCGTCTTTCCCTCTCTCTCGCTTTGAAGTTAAGTCCTGGCACATGCGCAGAATATTTTATATTTGGGTCTTGAAATTTTTTAAGTCCCAACAGATAGCCACTACGCATGTGCCGGGACATCATTTCTGAGAGAAAGCAAATGTCTCCGGTGAAAGCCCCGCAGACCATCGCTGGACCTTGCCAGATGGGTATTACTAAATACAGCAATCATTGTTTCCAGGCTCGCTGCGAGTCGCAATGAGCCTGGATACCTTTATTAGCGCTTGCAGCGCTAATGATAGTAAATGGAGCCCTATGTTCCTATCCTTACTGGCTGCATCTTCTATCCAATTACATTTGTGTGTCTTACCACCTGCATTGCTACAAGACACTTTATTTCACTTCTGTTATCCTCAACTCTCACTTTGTATGTTCACTGAAGTAGTGTGCTCCTAATTCCTATCTTGGACTATCTCTCATTGACAGCTCTCTAAAAGAACTGTGACCTGCTTGAAACAGCCAAGTCCATTCCTACCATCTGGTGGCTCTGATGAATATCAGGGGCAACTTAATCTCAATGGACCTGATCCTAGCTCTGTGCATTTTCTGTATGCACGGGGAAGTGAACTGAAAATCTCTGTTCAGATATGCATTCCGCCTCCTACTTACCCTTATGTGCCTGCCTATTCCCGCCACCTATGCCTTAATTAGATATGTGAATGAATGTTACCTCCTCCCTATAAGAAAATCCTATTACACGTAGCTGTGTTCCGTATGATAGGAGTTCCGTTGCGTAACAACTGGAGCATGCGCGCTGTCAGTAAATCCCCGATTTTTGCAAGCAGATTATGGATGTAGGGTGATCTTCTTAGATCTGGATCCGGTCCAATGTCATATAGCAGCGTAAATATCTATATATATATATATATATATATATATATATATATGTATATATATATATATATATATATACACATACACACAGATGCTCAGTGGATGGCACTCCCAGCGAGAAAGGTAGGTACTCCGGTACATTAATTAATTAAATCATGACACCTTTTCCTCATCATATTAAAATTTACCAATAACATACGTAATATAAAGGAACACTGGGCTTCATTTTACTACCCACTACTCCACTATTCCTATTTTTGTTTGTTTGTTTTAAATATTATGACTTTCTCTCTCTAGGAGAATTATTTACTGGCATAAACAAACATGACACAAAATAATTCTTCAAACTGCCACATAATATTTCAACTTATATTTCACAAATCACGAAGCAGAGAATCTGACATCTACTCAACACATACTCCAATTTACTGTACACATTAAAATGACAATAACTGACGAAAAAAATGAGCTCCAGACAAGAACAGTGTGAAAAAAATTATGTCTAATAACTTTTTCTTATAACTTAGCATTTAAAGAACAATCTCTCAGCCAGCATGGCCTTAAAATGCAGGCACAGTAACAGTCAACTATACCTTTTGTATGGATTTGCAAAATATGGGCCAGATCCAGAACAACGCTTCGGAGCGAATTTACGCGTGGCGGAGATGTAAAATCGCCTTTTGGTAAGTACTGCGCATATGCACCATAGAAAATACGCTCTGTAACGTAGCGTAATTGTGAACGTATGGGCCATTCACGTATGTGTCACGTAAATACTTACGTGTGGGCGTGCCAATTTTACGTAAGTCCAAAATACATCTGAAATACGTTAAGTAGGCGGGGGTTTGTATTTAAAGTGTACAGTATGGGCATGCTTAGCTGCGTAAATTCGTATTGCCCATACGTACGTGTGCGGATCACTGCGGTTACGTTGCCAAAAGTTAAGGTAGGGTTTGGAAAGCGTATTTTGACAAAATACGTACGTTCAAGGGGTGTGCCTAGGGGAGTGTATAGAAGGTATGCACGTGAAAATACGCTACGCGAGTAAACGTACGGCAAAAGTAGTTCTGGATCTACCCCTATGTGCTTAAGTTGATGCCAATACACATGCTGTTTAGCCACAGATGAACCACGTTGTACATTCCTACCAACTGTCCAAATTTTGGTGTTAAAAGCGGTGATGCTTAAGCAAAAGATTGAACATATCTGGGCAAAATTATTGTTTCAAATCATTAAAGTATTCCAAAGAGACGTTTAAAAATAGCATTAGGTAAACCTAATGCCTCAGAAAAATGATGTATTCCACCACAAAACCCACGTTTGGAAAAAATCTATATAAACTGAAACATCTGGCCACACACTACGCAATGTCACCAGTAACCAACATAATGCTCTGATACCCAGGAATATTTCCTAGTGGACACACACAATGTATAGTCTGCCACCAGGGTTTGTTTCACATAAATATAAAACAATCACTATTATTTAGATAAAAACTAAAACAATATTCTTTATCCAAAGCATTCTATAATTTTAAATACTGATTATACAACATCCATTCCAGAAATACACCTTTACATCCATTTTTTTTAAACATAATATAGAAGAATTATAAAACTTGTCATAGTTCTCACAATTGTTATAATGCATTTAGAACTCCCATAAAATGACTTAACTACCTGTCACACTGCTGTTATGGTGTTTTACAACAAAATACTTTTAGTCAATTAAACTGTAGCCAAAAGATCCATACAAATACAGGATGGCGTTCAACCAGGTTCATAGTAATGCTTTTATCAGTGTTAAATGTGTGCATTTTAGGAAGCAATAAACTAGCCAGAAAAGTACATAAACAGCACTAACCAATTGTTTCTAGAGTGTAAGAGAAAGCTTTTATGTACCTTGCTCTAGGAAAATTTTTAGCTGATTTAAGGTAAATGGATATTAAAGTCGATAAACCCAATAAAGTGTCTTTCTTGCTATGTTATCAGTTTTGTCCGTGATGACTATTGATTGACTAGCTTAAACAACCATTATATTTTACTTTTCAATGTGACCAATAAATAAGAAGAACTCTCACTAACTAATATATAACTGATGCATATAAAGTATTAAAAAGCTACATTTACTTTATACACACACCTAGATTGGACAATACTCAGCCAGCAACTTCATACCAATTTGGCAAGTAAAGCACAAACCTTCTTTCCTAAGATAACTTAATCATGGATCACAAACTCATTCCACAGAACTCATGCATTGACTCACATAGGGCCTGATTTAATAGCAAATTCCTTATGTAGCCTCAAAATACCCCACACAGAAAAACATAACTTAGAAGACTGCATTGTACGTAAGGGCTAAACCCAGTCCTTACTGTACGATTAACATGCCTAATTACACCCACCATGCATATCTTGTATGCACTGTGAATGGCCTGGTACCCTCTTGCAGAGGCTAATTTCCACAAGGAACACAGCATTGGAGCAAGTGCATTCCATTACAGAAATGGTGACTTATGTACCCATGTGCTGCATATACTGTTATGTATACAAGCTCTACAGGGCTATAATTAGTGGAGATTGTTAGTGTTAACAGCTGTATTTTACACTGCCTTTTATTTATAATAATACTAGGTATGTTGGATATATTTTACCCGATATATAGGTGTCATTTAACAAAATAGATGTTTCAAAAACAGCCACCAAAATCATTTCTCCCTCCAGTGACTCATTTTCTATATGCCTAATGTTTAAAAAAAATGATACATTTTTAATGGTGACTTATGTTTACATATGTTGATGAGTATAAGCTGTTTTTCTACAAAAAAAAAAAAAGCTTATCAGTGCGTTTAGTTACATATCTTTGAATCATAAGCAATTTTAAGCACCATTACGTACGACTGATTCACAGCTAATAAAGTCTGCATGTAGCTAATTATACGCAGGAAAGACTTACGTCCTTATGTTGCACTTCCGACACAGGGAAGTGGTTAATCAATTTCTTTCTTTTCTCTGAATCGGTATCGCGGATTTTCACGTGCATATATTTAGGTAACTTTGCAATTTTACTCTTAAGTGTGAATCAGGCCCTATATGTTGGTGTTGATAATAACTTGAACGGCACCTGTTTCATTTTTCAAATCCCAAAACACTTTATTAGAATGCACACATATAAAAAGGTGTTAATAAAAATCCCTTAGCACACACTCTAACAACGCTGATCTATTCTATGTCACAATAAGCATTAGAGAGCTTTAGATGTTTTTGCACCACATTGGTTTTCTGCATTGAAAATTTAATTAATTACCCCACAAGGTAGGAGGAAAGAAAAGTCACCTGTTGATCCTCCATCTATATAGGGCCGTATCCAGACCTATGCTGGCTGTCGTTAAGATGCCAGCCAGCAGCGTAAGATCGGCTTAAAAGCCGGTCTGCGCATGCGCCGGGCAACAGCTACGGAAACACCCGATCTTGGATCGGTCGTCCATAGCAGCAGTGTAGTAACGCTGGAGCGGGCGTTCCCCTCCGTTACTACGCTGCAGTTAGTGCAGTTAGGTGGGGGGAGGGAGGGTAATGAGGCTTGGAGGGCGGCGTTAATGTAGCAACAATGTATTAACACTCGCTTACGCCGGCTGAAGTTAGGGTAGCCTTCAGCCAGCGTAAGCGAGTGTTAATACGCTGGGGCAAGGGGAAGTGTCGGGGGAGTGAAGCGATGGTACGCTGAGCATTAGCATGCTCAGCGTACCATCATAGCTCTGGATCATGCCTATAGACTCTAAGGACCAGATTTACTAAGCTGCGGGTTTAGAAAAGTAGAGATGTTGCCCATAGCAACCAATATGATTTTAGCTGACATTCTCTAGTATGTAATAAGAAAGTGACAGCTAAAATCTGATTGGTTGCTATGGGCAACATTTCCACTTTTCCAAACCCGCAGCTTGGTAAATCTGGCCCTAAGTATAAGCGCTGTATCTTTTTCTCTTTTTACTTTGTGACGGTACACAAGCGCATATATTTCTGCTACAGGGGAAACAGTCAGGTGGAGTATGAAGTGACTTTGGATTTATATCCTTTTTGAATTCAAATAAAAGAAAACCCATCCGTTTTTTTGATAGTTAGAAAGTATAATCTAATATGCAATACAACATTGCATATTGCAAAAGTAACCAATAAATTAGTTCTGAGTAACAGAGATTCAAAGAGCAATGAGGAGCAAATAAAGAAGCAAACCATATTTTAAATACTAACAAGAAAACTCACATCTTAAAGCAATGACAGCATCCTACAAATGTACAAAACTACAAACTTCAGACTTGGGAAGTAAAATGTATGATCATTACCTTGAATATGAATTTAACATTAACCAATATTAAGCAATCAGTATCTTTTGTCTTTTGGTAATTGTTTGTTTAATACATTGTAAATTTAACGCTATAATTAAAGGTGTTTATGTTTTATATCTACGCAATTAAATCTAGTTATTTAATAGATTGTTTGACATTTCTTACAGAGTGTGATAGCAAAAACTCATTTCATTGTAAACAACTGTCCAACAAATATGTTTATATTCAAATTATAAACCACTGCATTTAGAAGGTGTGGTTTCTGTAAGAACAGGTAGAGAATCCATATTTGGGAATTTTTGCTTATAAAGATGCTGGAGACTTTAAAGTGTTATGGATAAAGTAATGGATAAAAGTAGTTGTCATTCCTGTTGAAGGCTAGGAGTTAGAACATGAAAAATATACAGTTGGATAAATAGATATTTAACTACATATATGAATATCTGCAAAATATATACAAAGGGTTATAAATTGCTGTGAAACAAAATCATATCATTGGGCCCGTTCACAATTAAGAAAACCAGAAGACTTTCATACGCTTCCATGCGCAGTACCAATATTCCCACATCAGAACAATACTGTGTTCCGTGCGGAAAGCAGCCCCCAGCACAAGGGTCTACCCACCCCCCATGTATACGAGATACGCATGGTAGGTGGGCATAGATATTTAAATTGTACAGTCAGGCCTTAGCCAAACACCTTACATACAATCTAGTGCAGAATACTCAAGGTAGGGATTCACCATTCGCACATAGGAGAGCAGTGGGAGTGCCCTGTTCTCCAGCATGCGATTTTGTGGATCACAAATTCCATATGATAGCCTCCGCAAATAAGGTTAGTGTATGGAATCTAGTATTAAGTCTGGATATGGCCCAATATTCCTGTAACTGATACACCACAGTGTATATTATATAAAAAATATTGTATTGCAAAGCTGGGTTCTCATATCTCAAATTCTAATTATGTACTAAACATTATATACAAATGTCATTTAAATACTTTTATAAATTGGATGGGAGATTGGTGTGCGTGTGTGTGTATGTGTGTGTAATTTTATATGTATAAGTCATGTATTAAATGAGTTATATGAAGTGTTCCTTAATCTTATGAGCCAGCATTAGCATATATAATATGCGTATTAAACACACGAATTTATATTTATTAATTGCTAAATATAATGAGAAGTGGAAGATGACTGAAGTCACTGTTACACTAACATTCTTTTCTGAAATATGAAAGTAAAAAGAAAGGAACAGCTATACACAAGATAAAGTGCTTAGTAATTTCAGATTAAGGTGTTACCAGCTTTTAGAGCCCAAAACACTCTAGCAAAGGATAACACATTTTACTAATTACAGAAGAATGACACATTTTACTTCTCACAACATTCAACTAATTATTATTATTTTTTTCTTTTACTTTATTACTAAGAAACAAATACTTTCCTTTTAGTACATTTAATGAAGATAAACTACTTTGAAATACATAACCCAACACTAATCCAAAACTGAAAAGTCATTTTAAGTTACACTGTAGTGTGTACATTTGTGCCCCTCATATGATCCACCTTCCTAATCATAAAAGTCAGGTCTCTTAGCCTTATCTTTGGGCAGCTCAACATAGAATTGGGATAGCATATGGCTTGTCATTACTGAAGAACCAGGCACACCATATGTACTGACGGAACCTAGATACACATTTAAAGCTACAGCACTCCTCAACCCCTAAATACATTTTCTAAATTGTAGTGTGAATGCTTACAAACAGGCACACACAAATCAGTGAGAAACTAGACCATCTCCTCTAGGAGTATTTCTTTATACCTTATACCGGGTGACAGTAAAGATGGTGGCAATTTCTGAAGTTAACTTGGGGCCTGATCCAGGACAACGCTTGTGAGCGAATTTACACGTGGCGGAGACGTAAAATCGCCATTTGGTAAGTACTGTGCATGCGCGCCATAGAAAATAAGCTCAGTAAAGTAGCGTAATTGTGAACGTATGGGCCATTCACGTAAATACTTCCGTGTGGGCGTGCCAATTTTACGTGAGTCCAAAATACGTCTGAAATACGTTAAGTAGGCGGGGGTTTGTATTTAAATTTAAATTTAATTTGTATGTATGTACAGTATGAGCGTGCTTAGCTGCGTAAATACGTGTTGCACATACGTTCGTGTACGGATCACTGCGGTTACGTTGCCAAAAGTTAAGGTAGGGTTTGAAAAGCGTATCTTGACAAAATACGTACATTCAAGGGGTGTGCCTAGGGGAGTGTATAGAAGGTACGCACGCGAAAATACGCTACGCGAGTAAACGTACGGCAAACGTAGTTCTGGATCTACCCCTTGATATTTAAGTATGACCAGAGGTGTAACATGGACTAATGTCACTAATGTCAATGGAGCAAGTGAATGCTATGGCGCCCCCCAGCCACGTCTTCCTGTAGTGTACTTCTTCATTTCCAATTCGACCCCTGAAATGTGGTTTATATTAGGGTTTAATAATGGCACTCTATATACAGTATATATTATGCCGTTCCCAGATCCCTTATATAATCCACATGTAATACTGGTATATTAGCGATTCCTTTTGTCTGCCAGTGCCCGAACACAAGTCCCACTGGCTCCACCTTTGCTACTCCCCTGAGAATGACACTGACATGAACTTAGATAAGTTGTGTCTCTCTGCTGGGAACTTCTCCTTCAGCAAGTGCTTGCAGCCACTGAACAGACATTTCCTGGTCCACTGAGCAGAGCATTATTAGCAGTGGTGGATTAGTCCATGGCAGTGGTTCCCAAACTTTCTCAGTTCGAGGCACCCTTAGGGTCTCCATATTTTTTTCAAGGCACCCCTAAGACAAAAATACAAAAGAATACAATAGGAAATAGAAACATTCCGAGGCACCCCAGTGAGAGCGTCGCGGCACCCCTGGGAATCACTGGTCCATGGTGTCTGTGTTCGTGGCTGCACTACTAACTCTAACGCTCTAAGGGGTGTAGCAACACTATGCCCACAAAAAAGTCCAGGCACCCAATGCAGCTTTGCCACTCAAAAATGTCAAAAGCCAGCTACCCAGGGGTCTATTCAGTCTTGACTATTTCCAGGTGCCAAATGTTTGGTCGCCATGACAACCTGGCACATGAGACTAGTCAAACCCTGATTTTCTGCAATGTAAAAAAAGCATTTTATAAACCAACTGAGGAAAAATTCAATATATTTCTGTAATAATCATAGTCATTTTCTGTCTTTTTGTATTGCACCATAGTGCTCTCGTCTCCTAAAATAAAAAAACAACATCTTTGAAGTTACTACAAAAACCTGATTATTTCTAAAACCCATGGGGTAAATCCAGAACTACGTACGCCTGTGTATTTACGCTAACCGCTAGCGTATAAGCACCCATTAGTACTTACTGCGCATGCGTGCGGCAGATATTACGCCACGTAACTCAGAGCGTAAGGGCCAGTCACATAACTTCAGTGTAACTACGTATGAAGGGGCGTGCCACCCATACGACCCTCGTAATTACGCTTAGGAGGGGGGTGAGGCATTTAAATCGTACAGTACATGCGTGCTTAGCAGCGTAAGTACGTGCAGACATTATGGCTGACAGGAGTTACGTTTGGAGAAGTTAAGGTAGGGTTTGGAAAGCGTAACACGGCTAAACTACGTCCGGCCGAGGGGAGTGCCAAGGGGAGTGCATAGTAAACACGTTAGTGTAAATATGTTACACTAGTAAACGTAATAGAAACGTGGTTCAGGGTTTGGCCCCATGTTCTTATATCACTAATGTTAATACCATGAGTAATAGTAATATATTATAACAACTAAACTGGCACAATTAGGGCACACGGGCACCTTTACTACATACCTGTTCTATTTGTTTGACTTCATCATTCTCCAAACACTCAAATAGTTCTAACAGAAACTAACTTTATTTCTTCTATCCATTATTTCCTCCTGTTTTAAAATAAAGCCACTGTACATATTTAAAAGATAAGAACATGGCTTAAAATCAACAATAACTAGCTAACAAAGTAAACGCTGTATAAATTTAAAAGGCTACGACCTACTTTGAATGCGCAGTTGTAAATAAAATGATGAAAATAATGTATTCATTGAAAGATGTGCAAATTGTTTACAGAATTCTCACCTCCTTCCTTCCTCGTCACCCATCAGTATCCTTACCTGCCCCAGCTGTTTACTGCACTCCCATGATCCATCAAGACTCAAACCTGTGTCCTACAGATGGATGTTGTCAACATATTGACAACCTCCATCTGTCGCACTTTACATTCAAAACTCCTGACTGTGAGTCCCGAAGGTTCATGATAGAAGATTTACGCTTCTTCTGAAGCTAGATGTTCGTTACATTTATGGAAACTTGTTTACCTACTAAAAGTGAACTCGTAAATGTATGAAAGTTTTTATTAGTATTTATTAAATTGAAATTTATAAATATATCTCCTACTGTTGTTACACATACATGCTAAGGGTGTATGTCTCAGTAAGTTATTCATTCTATACAGAAGCACAATTCTCAATGTACTGCCAAATAACAATGCGTCAGAGAAAACTGTAATAGCAGAGGTTACGTCAGCACATAAGCTTCTCATATATCTAAATAATCTTCCTATTCTCTGTCCAGCATTATGGAGAAAAAATATGAACCTGATTAATTTGTTTCATGACAACGCTATAGAAAAGCAGCTTTTATTTTCCGCCAAAAGAACATTTTGCAAGCAGTTGATACACAGACACAGTCTCCCATGAGTACAATATATTTCAAGTGGTTTTATCCCTGTAACAAATAAGAAGAAATAAATAAATAAATGTATAAAATAAAAAGCTTAAACTTTCTTTCAGCTGTAAAACAAATGACATAGATACGCTCGGTAAAACACCGTACAAAATGAAGTTAGGTGGGGTAAATGTCAAATAAATATTACTTGGAGAACATAAATCACTACTCTAGGGAATAAAATTAAAGCATTATCTCTTTTCTTCTCTTGTGGCTGGGAATATCGTAGTTTCCTAGGAGGTCCCACTTTCTGCTTCCATCAATAAACATTTTGACATTATATATTATTGGATGAAAATACCTTTTAGCAGTATTCTCTGTTTTACGAGGCTATATCTGTGTTCGAAATGATAACCTCTAAATTAAATTTGCTGTCAAAATTGTGTAGAAAAATAAAAGAAATAATTTGCAAGATTTCTCCATTTTTACAATTGATTTTGACAGCTGTCGTGGACTTTTGCAGCCATACAGGTCTTCTAAATGCAATCTACCTAGAAGCTCAAGTTTAGAGTGAAGAGTGCAAATCATTTTTAAAGAACTATGCTGCATGTAACTCAAGAAAATGTTTTCCTTGTGTGTCATTTAATTAATGGAAATAAATAATAAATAAAAAAAATTAAGAGTACCATATTATTTATTTTTTTCCAGGTATGAACTAAGTTGCTTGTATCTACACAGTCTCTATAGGTCATTACTGGCATGGTGGTGTACAGGTCACAGTCAACAGCAGATATCCAGGAACATTACTGAGTGAAAAAGCAGGAAGGAAGTCAGGAGCAAAGTCAGGTCAGCTGTAAAAATGACCTCTATCAGGAAGCAGGCACAAGGACTCTCAAAAACAAGTCTAAAATAATGGAAACCCTAAGATATATTAAGGATAGTCAGAACAATCCAATTCAAACAAAACTTGGGACACAAACACTGCATTACCTCTGGAGACAAGTAGGAGTCAAGGTGAAGATGAGGAAGTTGAGATCAGAATGGGTGCAGTCATCTGATTACTTTTAAGAAAGGAGGCCGAGATCTCCCTTAAGGTTGTCTGGCCACAGGGAAAACTAATGTTGGCTGGAAGAGCCAGTTCTGACATTCTGGGTCAGATATACTATGCTACCGGTTTGAAAAAGTGGAGATGTTGCCCACAGCAACCAATCAGATTCTAGATGACATTCTCTAGTATGTAATAGGAAAGTGAGAGCTAGAATCTGAAAGGTTGCTATGGGCAACTTCTCCACTTTTCTAAACCCGCAGCTTAGTAAATTTTGACCTCTGTGTCCTTGTGCCTCCCTCCCAGCAAATAAACCGCTAACCAGCAGCTACCGTTGCTGATTATTTATAATAAGCCACAGCAGTTGATTAATTGTTTATAAACAACGAACCAACTGCAGTCGGCGCAAGAAAGCTTTCATCTTGTACCCTCCACTGCTAAGGTCAGACCCGACTGTACATTGTAATACCGTGTCCTGCCCAGTAGCAACCACATCCTGGCTCCACTGTTGGAAGATGTTGAGAGTGTCATTTGTAGGAAGTCTGGATAGCTCTAAACTTATATTTAACGTAACAAAAAAAATCCAAAAACTACAATATTTGGATTTTAAGTAAAAAAAAGAAAAAGAGCAACCTGCGCTTGGCACATTTAGGAAAAACTGTTTGAAGTTTAAACAAGCTGAATGCAAAAAAAATCACTATCAAGGAAAAAGAGAAACAGAGACAATACCACTTAAATCTCTATGTTTCTGTTAAATCCAAGCAATTAAACCTGAGAGCAACTCTACATTACATATATTTCAAAAATGCTTCAGAAATAGTTTTTTTTTCTACCAGGCCTTCTCTTCTTGGTTTTGATCCACCCTCAAAATGTAAAGGGGGCACCCAGAACCGCAGGAGGGGGGCAACGGGGACCTATGTGGCCAGGACCGCTTACAAGGGTCCCCGTTGACTCCCCCAGTCCATGGTCCTGGGCGCCGTTGTAAGCGGGGGATGCGGCACCAGGCCGTTCATCCACCGCTAGACTCCACACAGCTCTGTGTGCCGCTGGCGCGACCTCTGGGTCATGTCAGCATCACCCAAAGCAGAGAGGGAGTGCCGCTGGGGAGCATAGCAGGAGAAAGAAGGTAAGGTAAGTAAGTAAGATTATTTTGGGCTTTGGGAAGCTGTTGGGAGATATGAGGGGATTATTTGGAGGCATGAGGGGATTATTTGGAGGCTGAGGGGATTATTTGGAGGCTGAGGGGAGACATGAGGGGGATTTTTGGAAGCTGGGGAGACATGAGGGGGATTATTGGAAACTGGTAAGACATGCTGGGGAATATTGGGAGTCTGGTAAACATTAGGGGGATTATTGGAAGCTAGTGAGACATGCTGGGGAATATTGGGAGTCTGGTAAACATTAGGAGGATAATTGGAAGATGGGGAGACATCAAAAGGATTATTATAGCTAGGGAGACATGAGGGGCATATTGGAAGCTGGGAAGACATGATGGGGATTATTGGAAACTGGAAAGGCATCAGGAGGATTATTGGAAGCTGGGGAGGTATGAGGGGATTATTGGGAGGTTGGTGAGACATGAGGGGGTTTATTGGAAGATGGTGAGACATGCTGGGGATTACTGGAAACTGGAGAGACATGATGGGGATTTTTGGAAGCTGGGGAGACATGAGAGGATTATTGGAAGCTGGGGAGACATCAGGAGGATTATTGGTAGATGGGGAGATATGAGGGGGATTATTGAAAGTTGGGGAGACATGAGGGGGTTATTGGAAGCTGTAGAGACATGATGGGGATTATTGGAAACATCAGGAGGATTATTGGAAGCTGGGGAAATATGAGAGGGTTATTGGAAGCTGGGGAGACATAGGGGGATTATTGGAAGCTGGAGAGACATGATGGGGCTTATTGGAAGCTTGTGAGAAATGAGGGTGTTTATTGGAAACTGAGGACACATGAAGGCATTATTAGAATCATGGACACATGGAGTATGTATTGAAAGGCCTGGGTGACAATGTCTATGGAAATTGACAACATGGCTCTTGTGTACCAGCTGTTTTCTTGGGTTGCCATGATTGCTGATGCCGTTTGACCATCACTTCCTGATATTGATGGACTTCCAACCGGCAGCGGTGATGCAGACATGTTCGTATGCAGACTTGATTGGCAGCACCATGGTAAGTGTTAACTTTAAGCCTCGGCTTCCTTTGAATTGTGGTTACAAATATGTATTTTGCTCCTTATGACACTAGGGGCTAGATATAGACTTAAGTAAGGATCCAGCCCTAGGAGGCTATTGTGGTTAAAAGACTGTTCAATTTGACACTCAAATAAGTGTTAACTTTAAGCCTCGGCTTCCTTTGAATTGTGGTTACAAATATGTATTTTGCTCCTTATGACACTGGGGCTAGATATAGACTTAAGTAAGTGCTTGAACTTAGTTACTATTGGGCTAAAACATGTTGATTTCAGGTGGAGTCAAGTTAATTGTATGCTTTGCATGCAGGGATATATCTTTGAATTGCTTTCTGCACAGAGATACTGACCAGCTTTACTATCACACTGTTATTTAGACTTGGGATAGGAAACATCACCTCTCAACTCTAATACTGTTTGCAACAGATGAAATATGACTCCCCTGCAATCAACATGGTTTAGCCCAGGAGTAACTAAGTGCAAGCACCTACTTAAGTCTGGATCCAGCCCTAGGAGGCTATTGTGGTTAAAAGACTGTTCAATTTGACACTCAAATGATATTGGTCCCAATAGTAAGATAGTTGTATTGGTTATAGATATTAAGATTTGTATCAAAACTTCAAAATATGTGCAAATACATCACTAAATGCAACTGTAATGCAGATAAATAATGTAAAAAAATAAAAATAAATTATAACTATTTAGTTCCGACATGGATCAATGTATACTGTATGTTTGTGAAAGGGGTTATGTGAGTAGAAGTCAACTCACTTACTTTACCACACACAGGCCAGCTTACACATTAGAGGACCATAAAACGTGCATGTCAGGCAGGGAGCACTGGGGGAGGGGGCTGGTGGCACATGATGGGAATACTGGAGGGGCTGGAGACATGATCAAAGTACTGCGTGGCTGCAGACATGATGGGTTGACCACATCCCCATGGCTTGACCACGCCCACAATGGGTTCGCGGCGGCACACAAAAACTTAATACATAACAAGGAGGGGGGGGCGCACCAAGATGAGATGGGGCGCCAGTGGGAGGGAAAAGTTCTCGCCCCCCCCAAAAAAAAAGTTGCGATGCCCCTAACTAGGCCTTAACTGTGTAAAGTTTGTATGTTCTCCTCGTGTCTGCGTGGGTTTTCTCCGGGGTCTCTGGTTTCCTCCCACATCCCAAAACATATTGGTAGGTTAATTGGCTGCTGACTAAATTAACCCTAGTGTTTGTATGTATGTGTTAGGGACCTAAGTATGTAGCTACATTGGGGCAGGGACTAATGTGAATGTCTAATGTTCTCTGTAAAGCACTGAGGACAATGTGTAGCTTTATAAGCGTTAATAATAATAATAATAATAATAATAATAATATATATGGAAGGGCGCTATGGTTATTTGTTTGCTATATTTATGAATATTTTTCACTTGTGGCAGCTGTTTTTGCCATCAAAATGCTAGGTCTTTTGGGGGTTGTTTGAACTGCAATACCTTACAACAAACATGTTAGGAGATTGAAAGTGTGAATGTAGCCTAATTCTGTACAAAACAGCATAGAACATTACAGAGCTGATACAGAGCTGTGCTTACATCTATTTTTTAGGTGTATACGCCCTGGTGCATGTGAATTTGCCTTTATTAAATCCCGCTATTCTGATAAACACAGCCCAACACATCTAATAAATATTAAACTGTTAAAAAATGTAATCTTCGCATGGATCACACTATACTATATTAAGCCCTAAATGTAGCGTACTGCTACACATTTTGCAAAAAAATATTTAAAAAAATACTGATATAAATTATTAAGCTGCTTTTCGGCTGTCCTTACTTAAAATGAGGGATCCATTCAGAATTTTTTTTTAATGAATGGGTGAGTATGTGATCCTCATACTCACCCATTCACTTTGCGCTGCGCCGCCACAGATGGGGGGGGGACTTAGAGTTAGGCTGCAGGGGGAACTTAGGGTTTGGGTTAGGGAGTTGCTTGGGAGAAGCTTACTTACCTTTCGGAGCAGCGTGTTCAGTGCTCCAGGGATCGATTGCTATGTCTCATCGAGGCATAAACAATCGATATCCCAGCCAGTTTGGAACTGGCTTGGAGCGAACGGCCTTATTGAAATAGCAACGGGGACCCACGCTCATTATTAAGTGATTTTATTTTTTACTTGATTAAATTAAAAATATATTTAAATTATTTGTTAAAACTTAAGAAGACATAAATGACAGCAATCGATAGCAATATTAAAACTATACATATCCGTATTCACATTTCAAAAGCTGTTTATTTTCAGTTCAACCTATCCAGAGTGTCAACATTTTGAGTAGGTTGTGCGCATTTTAAAAAGCAGAACTGCACATTCACTGTGCTAAAACACAGGTTCCAAGTTTTGGGTGTCTGTGCAAACTCAAAACCATTTAGTTCAGTGAACCATACTGAGCGATGAGAATCATGACTCACTGGTTCAAAGCAGCATATCTTAGCAAATGTAAAATCTGTTTCATCATTCTCTGATCTTCAGAATCTTTGGAAAAGGTTTCTGAACAGCCCCACATAATATAAGCAGAAAAACCTTTCAATAAATCTTACTTTAATAGGCAATTAACATTCACAAATGAGGTACAATTGTGATTGCTTCCAGAGACTAAAGCATGATCTAATAAACCTTAGCTGGATAAATTAAATTATAACTGAAATTTATCAGTGAATATTTGCATTGTTTGGAGAGAATCTGCCCATAAATTTTGAAATAAACAGTTCATGTTTAAGAACCCTCATTAGATATACTCAAAGTAGGGTTCTCAGTGGTTTGCCATAAAGGTTCTTAAGACTTCATTATAATATAAATGATCAGCCTTTCGATGAAATAAAATATTAAGGTATTATTAAGGTACAATTATTAATATTGAATGCAAATAATGAATCATTTTCAGTATATAATGTACAATTTAAACAGGAGCTAGGGAATGGCATCGATTTATTACTGTTTGAAGCTTGAATGCTCCTACACATACATTTCAACCTGGTTTTGGCAAGGTGAACAATTGACTTTAGATACAAAGAGTGTGATGACAGTTAAGAGTCACATGACCAATCCAGTCTGCCTATTTAATTTATCTTTTATAAACTATATTGACCGTAGACCATATTTGTCCCTGAATTGTGTTTATGATTTAGGATAGCCTTATGTTTATACCAAGAATATTTCAATAACTTGTCTTCATTAAAAAAAAATGTCACCCTACTGTACCATGATAAACTGCTTTATATATTTTTGACCGTTCTATCATATTGACCTTTCCCTTTCTTTGCTCCAAGCTATAGAATTTTAATCCCGCTGTTTTTTTTTGTATATTTTGTAAGGAAGGTCATGAACCATTTTAGTGACCCTTCTTTGCATGGTTTCTAATGTGTTTACGGGCCGGATCCAGAACTACGGCCATGGCATATACGCAAACTACATACCGCAACGATATGTCGATTATGTACGTAGTTACTACGCATGAGCATCACTATCTTACCGCCGCTTGTACCCGATGGCCGTAGTTCTGGATCCGGCCCTATGTCCTTTTGGAAATATTGATTTCAAAACTGAACACAGCATTTAAGGTGAGACCGTGCCTTTGCTGATATTCTCTTTATGCTACTAATTCTTCTCTCTATGCAACCAAGCATCTGACTAGCCCCTCTTATTGCTTTGTTCCATTGCTTGCCTAAGTCACATGAAATAAAACTCCTAGATACCTTCCCTCCTCAATTGTTTCTATTTTAGTGTCATTAATGCTATACTGCGCCCCAGTTTCAGTTTTTGAGCCCCAAGTGCAAGATTTTGCATTTTCTGGCAAATAAAATAGTTTGTAAAAAAAAACAGATCAATAAATATGAAAAATAAATACAAAAGATGTATATAATACAGTATATATTTTGTCGAGTTAATTAGGAATTAGTTCACAGGTTTATGCCGCACAGGTAAGTTTTGTAAATATTAAAGTTACAGGGTCGTATGCAGAGCTCCGGCCGCTTTGCATAGGCGGCCGGGGTTTTCCGATATGCTCTACTGCGCATGCGCAGTAATTCTGTAACGTAATCTACGTTACTTGTTGCAACGTAGATTGCGTATACGCGGTCTTAAAGACTTTGATTTCAGAAAATTATATTTATTACCAGTATCATAATGCCATATAGCAATGTTGGCTAACCTGTGGCACTCCAGGTGTTGTGAAACTACAATTCCCAGCATGCTTTGTCAGGTATCAGCTATGCTTTTGCAGTTAAGGCAAAAGCATAGTTTCACAACACCTGGAGTGCCACAGGTAAGCCAACACTGCCATATAGTAACTCTTACTTATCCTTACTCTGCTTATATACTGTTTTACCTCTTGCTAGTAGTTACATTTATATCTTTCTGCTAACATATCAATATACAATTAGTGTGATAGTATTAACCATACCATTCAAAACATTAATGAATTAAACATTAATGGCCACATTTAATGTATGATTGCTATTTACCACTTTCAATTTATGTATTATGGTCATGTTTTTTATAGAAACTATGCAACCTTGCAATAAAAATAGAATGGTTAAATAAATAAATAAATAAATAACTAATAACACTTTCCCTTATAAGTAGGCTTTCTTCATCTAACTCTCAAGGCTCTTATCCAGCTGGAGTCTCATCTATCTTCATCTCAGAAATATAGCTATAGAAATACGTCAGGAATGCAGAACGATGGAGATACTGTTATGTGATGGGTGAATAACTCCCTTTCGGCTTCCTTTCCAATGTCCCTGACAAACAACCAAACTCTACAGCCCACGGTTAGGCTGATGCTTCGGCATAATTCATGGAAATAGTATTAGTTAGTAGGGGTGTATGTTTGGTTACTGATGTGTCTCTCTATGGGCCTGATTCAGACTTAAGAAGGAGCTTTACATTAAGACAGGAAAATTACTCCTGGACTAAACCATGTTGATAATAGGGGAGTCATATTTCACCTGCTTCAAACAGTATTAGAGTTGAGAGGGGATGTTTCCTATCCCAAGTCTAAATAACAGTGTGATAGTAACGCTGGATCTGTGTGCAATAACATTGTGATAGTAAAGCTGGTCATTATCTGTGTGAAGTAAGCAATTCAAAGATATCACTGCATGCAAAGAATACAATTAACTAGACTCCCCCTGCAATCAACATGGTTTTGCCCAGGTGTAGCTTTCCTCTCTTTATTTCAAGCTCCTTTTTAAGTCTGAATCAGGTCCAACGTGTTTATGTGGCCTCACTAGAAGGGGAGACAGCCCTAATTCTCCTGATAGCGGTTCGGGATGGGGCCACCTCTGCAAATGATGCACAGTGTCAAAATCCTTACTAAATTCTAGATAAGTTATTCCTACAACTCCTCTTTGATCTACTACTTTAGTGACCCAGTCAAAAAAGTCAATAAGATTTATTTGACATTATCTCCCACAGTGACTACAGCAGCTTGGATCATGTAAATTGCTGGAATTAAAATATTCTACATTTCATTTCTTTAAAAGAGGTTCCATCAGTTTATCTACTACGTATGTTAGGCTCACTGGTTGGTAGTTTCCAGCTTCTTCCTTATCACTAACTTCATGTAGATGAATTCATTTTGCTATTTTCCAGTCAATTGGAATTATTCCTTTTATTAGTGACTAGTATGTCTATTAATGGTTTTATTAACACACCTTTGAAATCTTTAGTATTCTAGGAAGTATTCCATCTGGCCTCATATTTAGCTTCAACAATTCTATTAAGACCTGCTCCTTTCTGGCCCTTTGTTCATATACCTAACAAAATTATTTGTCCTCATTTTTCACAGTTTTCTTATAGCTCCTAAAAGCTATCTGTTTTTCCTTTGCTATACTCGCTACCTCTTTGTAAGCCATACTAGGTACTTTTCCTTTGATTTTTCCTAATCTCTGTGATACCAAGGTCTGTTGCATTCCTTTAAGCTGTCTCTGGTTTTATATCTGTTTTTCATGGTTTAGTTTTCCAAGCCCATTATGAACTATTAGATCCCTAAATAGGCATATTAATATTCAGTTAAATGTACAATGTTTGCTTTTTATGTAACTTCCTTTGAAACTTTGCCTTTTAAGATATATTGCGCCATGCTGTAATTTAAGAACAGAAAAAGTGATGCATAGTGCAGTAGGTCATAAAAATGTATACAATTTATTTATATGTATAAAACGTGCTTTTATTACATGTTCTACAATTCTACCAAATGTACAAACTTTACTCTTCTAAATACAGAAAATTTAGTCCTCAGAGCCCTAATAATTCCTAATTAATCAGTAAGCAGAACTACATAAATAAATCTAGTTTTAATTTAAAAGTTAGAAAACTATTTCACTGTGTTTCAAATTAAGATAATAATATTGTTGCTAAATCAGATTAATTGCATTAAATAATCCACATCTTGAGTGCAATCCTCTAGAAGCCAAAAGCTGATGATTTTAACTTTCTATACTCCACAAATCCACCGCTCAGGATTTATAAGTCAAAAAAAAATCTTTGATCAGTCTATTCTGTACCAAATACAAAGAAAGCGGAACATACAATATGCATATTCACATAGGCTTTGCAAGCAACGGCATTCATTATTTTAGAAAGAATAAAACAAGTTGAGGTTTATTGTAGTCAAGAGGGGTTACATTCCAAGCTGCTGAAGTCTGCAACTTGAGTATCAAAGAATTCTGATAGCAGAAGATAGGTATCCCTCATGCACTATTCAGGAACCTGTTGTAATAAATATAGATTGTACATTTAGAATTAGAGGGGTTGGATGCTCCTTTACCACTAATGCAGTCATTTATAGAAAAGAAAAGCGTGGCCTTTGTTATTGGCACTGCAAAGTCCGAATACCCCTGGGTTGCCTACTTTTTATCTCTTCCATTTGGGAGATCTCGGAGGGAACAGATATATGCCAGTATGGGGGCAGGGCTTAATTATGCATTTTATATCAATATGATGGAAAGACACTTTCGGCTGTCCCTATTTCGCGATTTGAAAGATCGCAGTGGGGACTCGCAACGGTCATCTCCAGACCCCTAACATACACCACATGTGAGGTATCTTAGGGTTATGCCGATGTTACACTATGTAAAAAACACTTGGCTTATTTAAGGAAAATGGCATATACTATAATATATGTTGAGAATGTCACTATATACAGTATATTCTATATAGGGGTCTGGGAATGGCACACTATGGACCGGATCAAGACCCCCACACGCTTTCCATACATAACACAACCTTAACTTTACTGCAGAGATCTGCTTATTGCCACCCCCTTTGCCTAATCTGCATAGCAAACCGCACCTCTGTTGCAGGGTTCTGCCATGCAAAAGGCAAGGGTTTCCTCGTGGTACAGATCTTCATGCAGACGGAGATCCATTGCATAACATCTGGTGCACATATGTGCAGATGTTGCAAGAAAGGGGAAATACCCAAACAGCTTGCATAAGACCTCTTGTGGTATTAATTGTAAATCCAGCCCTATATACTATACATAGTGTACCACTCCCAAACACAAATATCATAGTGCAATATGTGTCATTCCCAGACCCATAATATACCCCCATGTATTACAAGTACTGGAAACTCCCCTTTTAAAAATTCTGCCCTTACCATTGTGTACTGCTCTCTGAAGTATAGATACTGTATGTCCTCGCTCAGCTTCACATATCGTTCAATATGGAGTGTGCACAGCGTGTATATGATAAGTACGGCTTTCTGACTGACATAGTAATGCAAATATTAGAATATAGGATTTGTATGCATCATGCCAAATTATTGTTATAAACATCCCATATCGCACAGTATTACTTACCTAAGAAAATAAGCATTTTCATTTTTTACTGGAATATCATATTAACCTTACTACTCAAAGATATATGTTTTATATAGAAATGTCTGAAAATATCAAATTAGTTCAATTAGTATGGTAAAATGGTAAAATTAGTTCACTTGTAGAATTGTTTCGTAATTGTTTTCCAGTGCTGACACATAGTGTTATTTAATGTATGTTTGGAGCGCCGGACCTCTTTTGTTCCTAACCCAAATAAATACAAACAAGACAGAATAAGCAACTGTCATGAGTCCAGCTCTATTTAAGAAAATGTACAAATACCAATCAGAATTACGCTTCGTAGGCGGGGTGAGGCATTTAAATTGCACAGTAAGTGCGTGCTTAGGTGCGTAAGTACGTGCAGCAATTACAGCCGACAGTAGTTATGCTTGGAAAAGTTAAGGTAGGGTTTGGTAAGTGTAAGTACGCTACATGTTGAAACGGAAAGGGAACGTAGGTCTGGATCTACCCCTATGTTTGCAACAAAATTTGAAGCAGTTAGGGGTAATGGTGCAAACGATTTGACAGATCCGCAAACGTTGGACCACACAATACAGACACTGTTGCATTCAGATTTGAGTCACTCCCTGTCAGCCTGAGGCACCCATAAATATTCTGACCAGAGAGCATAAAATTTGTCTTAAGTATTGAAGTCTGGATTGTTTGTATTAAGAAGAAACATTTGAAAGACTGGATCCGGTCCAATATTTGTGCTCTGCTTTTATATTTATTAGTGCTAAAATAAATTAAATGACTAATAAAACTATGCACAATCTATATCTAGGAATTGATATTCATGGACATAGAAAACATTTAACCCTACAATAGGTTGGCTAATTTTCTTTTTCTGCTTAAAACAATTACATTGATGCTTTGTACATATTCATAAATGTTTTTTAACCCTATTTAACACTCCAACCCCTGGTGTTTACCTATTGAGAGGTAACACAGTATCAGTTACAACCAATTTCTGCCTTCAAATTAATATTCCTCTCACAGCCTTCCCCCGTGCTGGTAAGGAATATAAAGAACATTTTGTTTCACTGAATGGGACAGAAGGGGGAAAATCCATGGCTTGTTCTTTTGCTTCTGTAATAGCTGGAGTGGAAAACAAGACAGATTTCATATTACGGTAATTAAAAGGCTAAAGATTGGCAAAAACAATTATTTGCCATCTGTAAATAGATCAGTACTTTGGATAAATCAATAACTGGAGCTCAGGCCCAGCTTACTGAGTAATTACAAAAGTGTTTTCTTTGCAATCTAGTCACAGTAACAAGGCTTGTCTGGGAAAAAAGTGTGTTCTCCCACTACACTGTGTGAGTAATGATACCGAGCCGTAGTGTTTTCTAGCATTCTCTGGCCAATAAAACAATCCAATGTGACTGAAGAGAAAAACAATTTGCCCCACCCACTCTTCCCTATTCTGACAGACCCTATTTAAACCCTGACCTTCTTTTGTTTTGGGCATTGCATTGCCTGAGTTATGCTTTGCAATAGTTGGCAATGGCCATTAGATGGTGTAAGGCATTAGGAATGTAGGAGTACTAAACAGGGATGCCAGTTTAATGACAGATGGAGTTAAACTAATAAAGACCTTCCTTATTCTTTTATATGCTCACAGTTTTGGACACTTCTGTGTATCCTTCCGCCAGGCTAATGTATGCACTATGATCACTATCTACTTTATGGTCCAACCATCTTTTTTTTTTAGTAGTTTGGTCATACCACAATTATTTTGCAAAGGGTACAGCTTTCCAGTAAATATATAGTTCATTGACACCTCCAGAACAGATTAGAAATAAAAAAAGGTATGAAAAGATCTTTAACCTATATGTGATTGCTTAACCTATGATGTATTTGTTCTGGATGATGCCTGTTAATATGCAGATGCACAGCCTCTTATAATTCCTGATCTACCAAATCTGCCTGTTATAGATATGGGTACTGACACCCACCTATTTTCTGTACATGCAGGGTGGGGGAGTAAGCGCCCCCTGTCACTCTTCTTGTGCGTAAAAAATGTGACTCACGCAGCCTTATGTCACAGATCAGCGGTCTGTCTGACACTTATAAGTGGGTGATCACACCCACACTGTAAAATAAAAATGCTTCCCCCACCAAGGTGGGCGGAGGGGACGCACAGCCCCTTTCTATTTAAATTCCATCGTATGGAACCTAGTTCCGTACGATGGAAGTTACATTAGTAAATCGAATGTAACACCTGTAGGGCTTTGCGGTATTAACTGTGGATCCAGCCCATAATATTGCTAATATTATCATTTTCATTTGCAGCACCAAATTGATTGCATAACTGAATACAAATGCAGGCGCATATTAGAACAATAGCAAATAACCTAGCAGGACACAGTCCTGCCATAGAAAAGTTTAGAAGAGTCTGAGTAGAAGACATCTGATACCTAGAGTTTATTTAAAGTGCTAACACCTAAGCGCAAAAGGTAAGTTTGCCAAAAAGATTGAGTTATATCTTGAAATTGCATCATAATAAACATGAACAATTAATGTATGTGTGTATATATATATATATATGAAAAACAAGGGGGCGCCCAATGGTGTGATAATGTTTATTTAAGAACAGGTAATCGGCATTGATCATAACATGCGTACCGAATGTACTCTTGGTTAAAAACACATCAAATAACTCGTGGTATCAGCAGGTCTGTTACCAGATTCCAGCGTCCCGGAACTTAGGTAGTGGTGGTGGTGAAGACCGACACCGGCAAACACGAGGATGATGAGGTCGGTGGATCCTGAATAAGCTCCTTCCCAACGCGTTTCATCACTCAAAATGACTTCATCGGGGGGTGGGGAAGCTACATCTAATGGGACTTTAAATACTATCGGTATATGGGGTATTAACCCCTTGGCAGCACGATAATCGCATATGTCAAAAAAGTTTCTTTACTTTTTTTTAGCATTGCCAGTTCATCAAAGGCCATTATAAATTGCAACTAGATTGTTACAGAAAAGTTCACAAAAAAGAGTTACATACATCAGAAATTAGTTACATAAAATAAAATTACAACATTCGAAGATATATAAATAATCCACAAATGCACAATACAGTATTTAATGGAGACAAACATATCTCCATATAGCAGCCAGTATAAAGAAAGCTTCTTAGGATCAAACTAAAAAGAAGATACTCTTTCAAAACATATGGCACAATCATTTCTGATATCCCAATTGTAGTTGTTTCGGTAGAGATTATTGTATCCTTGCTGAAATAATGTACTAATTTAATAACAATTTTTAAATATCTCTCTGAACTATCTAAACATCCTTTTGAACTACTTATTACTTCAGATACTCTTTTCGGACATAGGAAATATTGCTAAACATTTCCTATAGTTTTAATTATTTATCGTCATAGAGGCCAATTTTGGTCTTAGTGATATATTTTTTACATATATCCAACACCTATATATATTTTTTAGTAGCATAACATCTGCTTTTTTATTTTATTTTATTTCTTCTTCTTTTAACTTGGTCCATTATTAGGAGAAGCAATGTGTGATTGTGCCATATGTTTTGAAAGAGTATCCTCTTTTTAGTTTGATCCTAAGAAGCTTTCTTTATACTGGCTGCTATATGGAGATATGTTTGTCTCCATTAAATACTGTATTGTGCATTTGTGGATTATTTATATATCTTTGAATGTTGTAATTTTATTTTATGTAACTAATTTCTGATGTATGTATTTTTTTTTTGTGAAACGACTTTTCTGTAACAATCTAGTTGCAATTTATAATGGCCTTTAATGAACTGGCAATGCTAAAAAAAAGTAAAGAGACTTTTTTGACATATGCGATTATCGCATGTGTTATAAGTGCTGCCAAGGGGTTAATACCCCATATACCGATAGTATTTAAAGTCCCATTAGATGTAGCTTCCCCACCCCCTGATGAAGTCATTTTGAATGACGAAACGCGTTGGGTGTGGCTTATTCAGGATCCACCGACCTCATCATCCTCGTGTTTGCCGGTGTCGGTCTACACCACCACCGCTACCTAAGTTCCGGGACGCTGGAATCTGGTAACAGACCCGCTGATACCACGAGTTATTTGATGTGTTTTTAACGAAGAGTACATTCGGTATGCATGTTATGAGCAACGCCGATTACCTGTTCTTAAATAAACGTCATCACACCATTGGGCAGTTTGCCGGAGTTCTAAGGAGCCGATTATTAAAGGGGAAGACGCAGTCCGTCAGGATCTGGTGTACTAATTTGCCTTATGAACATTTGGGCTCTCCGGGATATACATACAAGGAACATTCTGCTTAATCACAAGTCCGGGACTGAGGGCCTGATCCAGAGCTACGAAATTGGCCGAATTCGAGCGAGCGTACGACCGTTTTTTGCGTTTACTAAATGGCATAAAACAAAAAGTGGAGATGATGCCTATAACAACCAATCATATTCTAACTGACATTCTCTAATAAGTATGGGAAAGTGAGAGCCAGAATCTGATTGGTTGCTATGGGTAACAGCTCCACTTTTCCAAACCCGCATCTTAGTACAGCTATCCCTAAGCAATAAAAAACCATGAAAGCTATCATTTTTTTTAAACTTTTGATCTGGGACAAACCACTTGCTGATACAAAATGGTGTATATTAATTTATATATGTTACCATAATGGAAATTCTAATTGTACCAATGAAGGGGGTGGGGTGAGGAATACATTGGAATACTGTAGAGCAGACTGGTTTGATTAAATAATGTTACGGAAAATAACATGCTAGGACATTGATGGTGGGGACAGACCTGGCTGCTGGCACTTGGCAGGTAATTCTGATGGTGGAAAGAATAGGTGAGTGGCAGAAATTTATAAGCATACCAACCCTATGCCAAAAGACAAACAAAACACAGAAACACAGAAAAAGCAAAGCACTCATAAAACCCATACTATTCCCAGGAAACCCAGAAAATTACTGAGTAAGTGTAATATGGAAAAACATACAGACATCCCGGATGGAAATGGTGGAAAAGTAGTACCAGATGGAATAGGAGCACAGAAAATCCAAGGAGGTGAAAACCTCCAGAAGTAGAGAAACCACAACACTGGCAGTGACTGCCAAATACAAAAATAAGGTACATTCTAAAGGAAATCCAAGGGAATGGAGCAAGCAAAACAAGACAAGACTATGTGACAGAGCAGACAGGAGCAGGCAATGTACAGGGATCAGGGGCGGCCCTAGGTTTTGTGGGCCCTAGGCGAAAATTTTGAAGGGGGGTCCCATCAAACAATATCACATTAAAATAAAATAATTTTTAGTTTACAGCGCACAACATTCTGTGCCTATCATCTTACACCCCTTCTTATAGTGCCCATATGTTTTTATGCCCAGGCCAGTCCATCATTGCCCCTGCCCCCTCTTATATTTTTCTGCCCCCTTCTTCAGTTATGTCGCCAGGCCCCAGCCAATAGCTCCACTCACAGTGCTCTCTCTCTGGCCAATGCCCAGCGTGGCCACAGAATAACTTTTTACACCAACACAATTAAAGTTCCTTCCTACCTTGACGGCACTGGGCGCTCCTCACTCCTCTGCAATCAAATTAGTAGACGTAGGGGGCTGGGTGGACAGCGGAGAAGGCATGGCGACGAGATCCATCCACATCATCCCCGGCGCCAATGGGACTGTACTACTAGTCTGTTATGTCCTACTGAATGGAGTGAGTGCGGACAAACAGGGCATGCTGCTGTAGCCCCGTGGGGCCTTCAATACCACTGCCAGGTCATTCAGCGGCAGGTGGGGGCCGGAGCAGGTGCAGGGCCCCCTAGGTTCCCCTGACCTGTGCCTATACTGCCTATGCCATAGGCCGTCTCTAACAGGAAAGGATACAGACTAAACAGGAATGAAAATGCAGGGAATCAACAGTGGCAAAAAAGCAAAGCTGGCAGCATGCAGAACACTATAACTAGCAAGAAAAGTGTGTTCCTCTCTTTCTATCTATAGGGAGGCTGACCAATCAGCGCTTCCCACTAGTGCAGCCTCTCTTCGCTCATAGGTGAATATGCGGGTTGCTAAGCTACAGCTGGGACCATTCACAGTAACCTGCACCATGGTGTGGGTAATGGGGAAGCCTTTTGGCTTCCCAGTAACCAAAACATGTGACCATTGGCCACTAATGCAAGTGTGAGTATCCCGCTGCAGTTCTAACAGTTTGGGCCCAGGTATCCTTCCTTGTCAGTACCCAAATATTGAACAGTCTTTTATTTACATTGCAATTTAGACTAGACTTAATTTGGACTTGGATATGCTTCCTTTCTGAATCTTTTTGCAAAATTTACAATCCAACACCCCCCACCCCACCCGTACCAGTGCAATGGTTTTATCAAGGTGAAAATATATTTTGCTTTATGTCTAACTCAACATCAGGACCAGTGTATCTGTCACAACCACATTTATCAGCAAATCAGCAGCAGTTAGCTTTTATCTTTGTACTTCCAGTTAGTGGATGAAAACAAATGTTTAATTGGTTACTATAATATTAGCTTTTATAGAGTGTTAAAAAAGTTATTTTTATTTTTTTGCTTGTTTCAGTTATACATGGAAAGTTTACTTTGCTCTGCTATAAGCATGAGAAATACAATATTTCTCAGAAAAATGTTAGGACACCATATGTGAGACATAAAAATTCTGCTTGGAAACAACTATCAACATGTAATGACATTCTGAGAAAATGCACATTACTGCACTTTCAACATGAGCAAAGAAAAGAAAAGGAGGTTATAATGCCCTGACAAAGCATTGCATAGCAAAACGTATGTTGGGATGGAGCAACGCGCTATTCACCTTACATAACACTTATTTGTACTGTCCTTGCACCCGGTTTGGTGTCCTTATATAATACAATTTGACCTGCTCTTTCTTAATGAGAGAGGAGACAGTCTAATAGTGCAGACAGCTCTCTCTATCAATATGTCTATATGAGAAATTTAAACAAGAGACTGTGCCGCCTCGGTCTGTATAATACTTGAGCTTGAGTGTGTTAGTATTTATTGGGCAGCTCTCTGGTGTAAGGTCCGTGGGAGAATAGGGTGGAAGAATGTATTGCTCATTGAAGATTTTAGATCAATTATATACTAATTGAGCTACTTAATGCCACTTATTCTACATAAACCTATAAAACTCAGATCCAGATTCCCTCTTTGACATTCATTTTTGGTGGATATTGATAGTGCTCTTTTAATCACTTTTCTCTTCTTATTAACACACTATTTGTTTTGAAATATTTCACTACTACAGTCTTCACCAATGCTTTTAAATATATGTGAATAAAGGTATATTTTTTATAGTTTTTGGATAATGATGTATACACACCCCATTAAGAACCTCCTTTTCTTTTCTTTGTTCATGTTAAGATATAAAGGTTTTGGAGTAGCACCAATCAGAACAGAGAAATATTAGATCTAATACTGTATTTCAAAATTCTGTATTAATGATTAATATTTAGTGTGCCGTGTTTTCACTAAATAAAAGGTATAATACTGTACTTGAAAATGTTTTAATTCTCTGTTTTTTTTATTCTATTAAGAAGCATTTGGTACTGGCTCCTTCCCACACTTGTTTAGCAGAAGCTTTCTAATATTATTTTGTACTATTTTTATTTGGCATGTTACAGCGCCACCTTCCAATTTTAAACATGACTAGTACCGTAAAGCAGTAGATGGCTGACCAAAATAATAACACTCTGTGATGATGTAAATGGGAATATTTTCATTACCCAAAAGTTATCTTTGATGCTTCTATGTATATCCAGACCTAGAAGTAATCTATTTTAATAGGGATTTTGTATTTCAATCATTACCATAATCCTTGTTTATTTATAAAGGCTTTCAGTTCTTTTTAACCCGACAGTCATTTTTACTTATATGAGAGACTATAAATATACAGATTACAAATACAATACTGAACTAAATCCAATTGGTTCTTATAACTAATATTAATAAATAATATTACATGGCAATATATAATGTACGCATAAAGAATAAAGGATTCTACCATAAATTTGCGGATTCA
>WWET01005466.1:23193-45270 GCA_011038615.1 Limnodynastes dumerilii | reverse complement strand
ATATATATATATATATATATATATATATATATTTGCATAGATCTGACTGCTCTAAATTCATTGCTCATACCTTATTATTCAGTACAGCTATATGCAGATGCCAGAAAACACCCCACTGACATTTAATATGCTAATGTGACTATTTTCACTGGCAACCGCAGAGTAAAAACACCTAAAACCTTTCAGAAATTCTTCTTGTTCCTAAATCTAGAGCTGTCGCCTTCAGAAGATGTATAACTTATCATCTATAATAATGAGAGGTGGAAGTGGCAGATTTTCTCAGACTCCAGTAATATCAGCATGTCTTCTTTTGTACATCTCAAATAATTGGGTACAAGGAGCATGGAGTGAACCCAAAATTCATGCCACCCATTTAGTCTATGTCTGAATCAAGATGTCATTGCAATGCCATAGAAACACGTTGTACATAATATTACTTTGTTCATGCATAACATTTTAGCTATACCGTGTCAGTTTAAGCTGGACCTACCACTCCTGCAACACGGCAGTCATGTGGCAACAGGACAATTGCAATTGCAGACAAATGTACTGGAGTTTCAAAGTAAGAAATTTGGGCCAGATCCAGACTTAAGATAAGAATAAGGCTCACTATCAGAATCATAGGTGTCAGAATGGGGTAAGGGGCAACTTCCCCTTCCCCCAAAATATGAAGGGGGGATTCCTCCATGGGATAGCAGGGAGCACCCTGCATGTCTGTATGACATGACTGAAAGCCATACAGACTTATCAGTAATCTGTGAACCAGAGATAGGTAAATTTCTGGCTAGCAAATTGCTGACAAGACCGTATAATATTAAGTTATGCAAATTTGCAATATGTCTCTGTGCACCACTCCTCCTCCCTTGGTGTATTTAATCACAGCAGCATGATGCAGACATGTGACTTAAGGTCACGTGTCTGCATCACATCTTGGAAACAGCCTGCACGCCATGGAGGATTAGTGAGGGGGGAGGGGGCACCAAGGGAAGAGGGGGCTGCATTCAAGTGATCCAGCAAGTTTGTATTTTTGATACAGTCTCTGACTGTAAGGTGGAAGAGCAAGGGGGAAGCATTTCAAGTAGACTGAAAATGTAGAAAACAAATGAATGTTATCGGAAGTGTTATTTCACTACATGTCCTGTAAAGGATATAATAATATATAATGCTACATTGGGACAAATAGTTTTAACTGGGAAAAGTTTTTCAACCATGTAAATCACAGGCATCTCTTATATACAGTCATCATAAATTTCCATGTATTACTAATTGACAGGCCAGAGAAAGCGAAACTTTAGTGTGATATAGGGCAGAATGATACAAGCAATCTGGAAGTGAATCTTGCAACATATCGCTGTTACATTGTTAACTGAGCCAGTTATCAGTGACTGACAGTGTGGGCAGATAGGTAAGGTAAGCAAACACTGAGACAGAGCAGGATGATCTGATAAGTCCCTGTCCTCTACAGTGATTGGGGATGCATATAAGACGACTACTAGTGACCAGAAGGTTAATAAATAATTTAAAAAAACATAGAATTCCCTGAAAGGAATATTGCTATTTCTAGGGGTGGAATGGGGGTTTACAGAAAACCAAAATCCCTGACCCCTGGGTGTGCCTCTGTGTCACTTCACCAATTTAAATTAAGACACTTTATAAATGTTAAGGTAGAGGTCAGTTCATGGAAAACGGAAGGGGTCAGTTCACGGAAGGTGCAAGCACGAGGAGTGGCCTCTCTTGCATGCATGGAAAGCTGAAGCTAGCGCATACACACTGCCTGCGAACTAAGAGCATATGTCTAGATCAGGTCCTATAATATTACTGATATATGTGAGTATTTACAGTCGATGGCAAATCATTAACTTGTTTATTTTTTTTATTTTTTTTACAAATGATGTTTATCATCATTCAGGAAAACATATTCACTGTGATCAGTGACTTATTAACATTAAAGTGCTTTCCATCTATTCATAGTAACTGAGAAACATTGAAGCTAGACTTTAAAAGGTACTGAAGAGGACAAAGGGGATATATTGACTGTAAATTACTGTTACTGGACTCATTGGAAACAGTTGGCTAGAAAGATACTACAACTACTACTATTTATATTATATTTATTATTATTAGTAGTATTAGTAGTATTACTAGTAGTAATATTAGTAGTAACAATTATGCATATAGGGCCAGATCCAGACTTAATAACGACAGTCAATTTAAGCATGCTACATGCGTAAATCTGGCTGTGGGAACATGCGTGTGGTAGATGTTACTCATTGTACTGATTGCACATAACTTGTAGGTAACTCCATACGATAAAGCAGGACATCCCTACACAAGCCGATTATACGCATTGTGGGTGGGGGTGGCATTTCATTTGTACATTATGGGCTGGACCAGGCACTTACGAATGACAACACATTACGTATGACCAAAGGTACTCAAAAAAAAAGTTAAGGTAGAGTTGTGAACACGTAAGTTGGCTAAGTTACGGAAGGGGAGTGCATTAGTGCGCAACTTAGTTACGCTTGTGTATGTAAAACGACCTTAAGTCTGGATTTGTTTTTTTGTTTTACCTTTAAAAAACGTTAAAAAAAACATGTGCAGGGTTTCATGTATATTAACAAACATCTGCAAGGGAGATATTAATCCTATGTATACTTATGATTTTCTTCTAAATCAGCAATGTGCATTAAATAAGAAATACAGTGAAACCTCGATTATCCGGGCTAATGACTGGCACCCTTCGGCTGGATAATCGAAAAGCACGGATAATTGAAACAGTATTGAATACAGTACAGTGAATGCTAGTACAAGTGCAGGGCAGTGCTAGGAGTGGGTCCAGGGTTGTTGTAATGGCCAAATTGCAGGTAGATGGCTGTGCAAACGGAGGAGCTCCTTCACTGTGCTTCCATTCTCCTCGGCATCCAGGACACGCCCCCCCGTTTTACAGGCACCCCCCCCCCCATTTTACAGGCATGGCTGCTGAGCTCAGCAGCACGGATAATCCGATTGCTGGTTAATCGAGTCACGGATAATCGAGGTTCTACTGTAGTTGATTTTTCCAAATTTGTGAGTGACATATACATTAAAACTAGGGCACCAGCTTGGGTGTCTACCACAGTGATACCAACAATGAAACAGTTCCTATCTTCTTATGTAGGAACAGCTACAAAACCATAGGGTTTCTTTGAACTTATACACAGCACTTCACTCATGATGAATACAAAGGTTTCATGGAAAAACCTTTTATACCTATTCTGTGTTGATCTGTAGTCAAACGTCAACTGCTAGTTTTCCCAATACCAGAGAGAGTTTGTTAATTCACAAATATATTTATTTTAAAATGGAAAAAAGTGTGGCATTTGTCAAAACACACACAATTTTGGACCGGATCTAGATATCCCAAAAACTTTATTATTGGAAATCGTCTGCTTTTTGCAAATGTACATGCGGTGCAATTACTGTATGGATCAGGATCCAGAAGATCCAAGCATCCACACTTTTTTAGTTCCAATGGGTTTACAATGATAGGACAGGGGCAACCACAATTGGGAGGAGGAGGAATGCAATGCGTTTCGTGGCAGGTCATATTAATAGTTGAGTTTTACATACAGGACATAAAACATTTGGGTGAGCATTTGTTATATTAATAACTGTACATTTAAAGAACTTCTGCATTTTGTTTATTTTGTACTTTTTCACATTCCTTTTCTGACTTAACTATGACCTGTTCTTTATTCACTCCCTTGATATATTGTGCTATGTCTCAAACAGCTCTTTTATAACTGATTCACAAGATCACAAACACTTCCAAGACTTGTAAAATGAAAAATAAAACCATAAATAAGAATTGTTTTTTCCTATGTGCTGTATATCATCTCATCTGGTTTAATAGTTGTATCTATTTTTTCCTCTTCCAAATATAACTCTTAAATCATCTCAACGGGATCTGCCAGAATGTCTAGGTATACAGAAAAGCAAACCATATAATACCTATAACATAAATATAGTTCAAAGCAAATACAAAGTGTTCACATTTCAGCTATTTCACTGTAAGACAAAAGGATATGTAGACAGTGCTTTGCACCCAACAGAAACCTCAAAGGGTTCTATGTTAACAGTGAAGACATTTAAATAGTATTTTAAAATAGGATGACAGCAATGCTCGACTGTGGAACAGTGAAAGAGGACCGAATCCAGACTAACAATTGTCAGAGCTCCAGCTGATCCCTACCTTAAGATTTCTAAACCGTATAGATACAACTATTAAAGCACATGAGATGATATACAGCACATAGGGAAAAAAACTATTCTTATCTCAGGGTTACCAACTTTTAAAAGCTTCCCTCCGAGAGATCCAGGAGGGAAGCCATAGATGCATGCAGGGGGCGGGGCTTAACAGTCATTAATCCCTGTCCCTTGACTATCAGTTACCCCTTTCGAGGTTTCATAGGGATGGGATTGGGGCTAGATGACGCAATTTGCGTCATCAAGTCCCTCCCTGTTCCTAGCAACACCAGTAAACTAGTGTTGCCCATGCAGGGGGGCATTACTTGAGGCCAGGGATTCATGGAAACCATGAGCCTCAAGTCCCTTGCGAGAGATTTGCTGGCTCTCCCGGGATACTGGGAGAACTGGCCAAATTTCAGGAGTCTCCCGGACATTCTAGGAGAGTCGGCAACTATGTATTATTTATGGTATTATTTTACAAGTCTTGGAAGTGTTTGTGATCTTTTGAATCCATTATAAAAGAGCTGTTTAAAACACAATAAATCAAAGGAGTGAATATTGAACAGTACAAGTTGTGTCATAGTTAAGTCAGAAAAGTAATGAAAAAATAAACATAATACAGAAGTTCTCTGAATTTACAATTACAAATATCACAAATGCTCACCCAAAAGTTTTATGCCCTGCTTATAGACCTCAAATATCAATATGCTTATATATCCATTCCTAACATCCTAACTACCCCTTGTCACTCATAAATGACAGCTTTGGGGTAAATAAAAGGATTGTTATTTTACTGTGTTTCTAGACCAGATTTGGTTAAATCAAAATGTTCCTAAAATATATATTAACTTTAATAAGACTCTTAAAGAACAGTAAGTACTGATTACTGGTAAAAAGAGTACAAACCCCTTAATTATAGTAGAACATTAGAGGTTGTAATTAAAGGAAAGTAGTTATCATGGATGACTACCACTATTTCAGGATACCAAACTCTTTCTATACAAGAAAAGAGGAGGGATCAGGTACAGTACGATATAATCACTGTAACAAGTGAATACTTACATGTTCACATAATAAGGTAATAACTATTTACAGCTATATAAACGTTTATGTAACCATTCAAAATGTTACTCTCTTACACAAACTGTTAAGTAAATAAATTTTATGAATTATGAGTGTAGTAGGTAGAATTTTTTTTTTATTTTTTTTTATTTTTTTTTAAATAATGGAAAATGGGGGACAGCAGTAATAAAATAATATGTTTAAAAATATAAGCTTGACTAGAATACCATAGAAGCTATGATTAACTTCAAATGTTCAGTTGAAAAAAGTATTTTATACTTATAATGGGAAAAGAATGTGACCTTCAAAAAGGGAATAGTAACTTTACGATTGATGTGAAAATCAGCGTTTAACTAATGACTCATGATGAATAATTAGAGTGTTTCGCTACTTAACAGCTTATTCCCCACTCACTGCTTATACTTATTTTTGGAGACTTTTTTTTTTTAATAAATGAAACACTGTTGTAGCTCTTGTGGCCAACTGTTAGATAATTGATGAGGAGATGGGAAAGTAAATTTACAGTAAGGGAGATTATTTTATATTTTATAGAAGAGTTGTTCTCTATATGAAAATGTATATAACTATGCCATGTTACATATGTCATGTCATGTACATAACTATGGACCAGGGAGTGATCTCCCCCTTGTCACTCTTGTGAACTTTATTACAGACATGCTTCATAAGTCAGCCTTACCACTGATGCACGTAAGTAGTAAACCCTTCCCCTACTGTTAAATGTTAATCTTCTAAAGATCCGCCCCATTGTCCGTATATCCTATCGTATGGAAATTGCATGTAACATCTGGAGGGCACATGCGCCTTCCCCTTAAGACGCTCCACTTACGCACTTTGTGTGCGTAAGTAGGGTGTCGTGCTTAACACTGGATCTGGTCCTATGTCAGTACTTCCATGTCACTAATGCTATTTGCTCAGTATAGGTTAAGCTGAAGCCAGAGCATAATGGTGCCATGTTTGTTCTCAGGAACCCTAATGCTGGCGGCACCCATGCAGAACACACAAGTCGCTGCCACTCAGTCAATTCCCTGTAGTGTCTTGTGTGTTCAGTAGTCAAGTTTCAGCTGATCCCCTGCAGCTATACATATTTGTACTATTCATATCCCTGACAACAGAGTGGATGAGCAGGTAAAATAAGGGCTGCCACAGGGGAGCATCTGAGCCAGGACTCCTGCATAGTACTGAACCTCTGTGCCTTTGAAGCGGTACAAGTAAGGGTGGTCTGGGGATGGAGGGGGAGATGAAGGACTGAGGCTTGGTCTAGGGTATCCCTGAAGACAGCACTGTCCCTGGCTGCAGCTGTATGGTAGGCTTCTTGGAACCATTGTAAATTGGAATAGCTCAATATTGTCGCCAGACTTGATTACTCTCAGTTCCATTACATTAATTATAATTTAATCTATATTTATCTATAAAATAATCTACATTACGATTTATTATGGCTCCTATAGAAACATATGTACGTGTATAATCTTATGATACTGCTAGTTTTATGTAACTCAAAGATCCCAGAGAACGTATTACAAACGGCATATCCTCACGGTCACTGTGCCTTCTGTATGTGTGTGGTAGCATTTTGCAAGCTCATTTGGAGTATCTAGAATTGGCAATGCTGCATTGTGTACCAGTCTTCCTCAAATACTGACTGGTTGAGTATAGAGCACTTTCAGACCACTTAGAATTCTTAATAAACTATATGTATCTTAATATCTAAAGAGAATGAAAAAATATGCAGCTCCAAGAGTTACACTGATTAAATTTCTACAAATCTACTCAGTTTTGTATCACTTGGTATTTTCTATTACAGAATCAAATAATTAGCTCTTTTAATCTGACGTGGGTGGACCATTATGTTGAATTATTCACAGTAATTATTACGAAAAAATACCCCTATACACAGTACAATATGTCTTTTTTCCATTAATTAAGTGGCAAATACTTTTGATGTGTACAGTTTAGCTTGTTAAAATTCAATAGGCAAGTCTAGAGAATTAATCTACAGAAGTCTTTAAGCTTTGTGACTTTTAATGTAACAATTTTGGCATTTTTGTATTGAAAGGCAATCCAGTATTTAAAGTGCGCGTTACAGAAGATGTGGCTAAAAACTGATTGTTTTTGAGAATGAATAAGAACTGCTGACAAACTTTATATTTTCTTTCCCTGATTGTTAAAACCTTTTATTAAAGCTTCATAAGATACCTGCATAGTGTACTGGGATGCCAAGCAGTGATTCATAGGTCACAATAAAAATAATTAGTGTATATTCACTTTTTATGTATGCATTAGCCAGAAGAAGATTGATCCAAATTGTAAATGAATGAAGAGAATAATTGTACCTTCAGGTGTTTGGGAGCTGAACACATTACATTCTGTGTCATGTTTTTTGGTTTTTGTTTCTATTATTATTGATCTTAAATGCTCTTCAAGACACAGAGCTAAACTCTGCAATAGTGTTTATCTAGTTTGTTAACTGCTTATAGATTATTAAGTCACAAGAAACATAGATGTATGATTAATTCTGATATGAGAAATGGACTTGATACGCAAAGGGGTGTTTTCATGTTACAATGTGCATATATACAGTGATATGTAGACAATGGACCTTGGGCCGTATTCAGAAATCCTTCTGGCGATCAATCCGCAAATATACGCACGGACGGAGCAAGTAACACCCACCAAAACCCCAGTCACTCCCCATTGCTAATCCGTGCCCACAGAGACTTTCGCCTCCATAGACACTTTCCGTGGCCTTTTCCGAGCGTGTGTCCTCCGTCCGCGAGTATCTTTATAATCGCGCCAACATCCCTTCATTTAAATGCCTCCCCCGCCCATTTCTATGTAAATCCCTCCGTGCGTATTTTTCCGTGGTAGATACGTGCGTATTTACCCACGTCCGATTCACAAGTCCGTCCATGAGGCACTTCCGTGCGTATAGTCTACGTGAACAGCGAATAAAAAGTTACTATGCATGCATAGTTGAAACGTACTTATAAACACGCACGGAAAACAGAAAAAAAACGGATCTCTGAATACAGCCCCTTATCCAAAGCTACTCTTACACATTTTAGTATGAAACAGCTACAAAGTGACTGTTCTGCTGGTGTTTGCTTCTGTGTGCTCTGTGCTAGCTGAAATGGGTGGTCCACTATATTAAAATGAGACAAAGGGCTGGATCCAGACTTAAGAAGGAGCTTGAAATTAAGAGTTACTCCTGGGTTAAACCATGTTGATTGCAGGGGAATTATATTTCATCTGTTGCAAACAGTATTAGAGTTGAGAGGTGATGTTTCCTATCCCAAGTCTAAATAACAGTGTAATAGTAAAGCTAGTCAGTATCTGTGTGCAGTAAGTAATTCAAAGCATGCGAATAATACAATTAATTTGACTCCCCCTGAAATTAACATGGTTCAGCCCAGGTGTAAGCTTCCTCTCTTCAGAGATCCGTCTGGCGATCGGATCGCAAATATACGCACCTACGGAGCAAGTTACACCCACCAAAACCCCAGTCACTCCCATGCTAATCCGTGTTCTCGGACACTTCCACCTTCATAGACTGGCATTAACTTTCCGTTGCCATTTAGGAGTGTATGTGTCTTCCGTGCGTATAGTTCCAGCCGTATTGTTGTAATCGCACCCACTTTTCATCATTTAAATGCCTCCCCCCACCCATTTCTATGCAAATCTTTGCGTGCGTATATTTACGTCAGAGTTAGGTGCGGATATTTCAACGTCCGATTCACAAGTCCGCCCGCTTTGCACTTCCGCTCGTATCGTCTACGTTAACTGCGTATAAAAGGCTACTACGCATGCGCAGTTGAAACGTACCTAAAAATACGCACGGAAATCGCAGCTATATCGGATCTCTGAATACGGCCCTTAATTTCAAGCCCCTTCTAAGTCTGGATCCAGCCCAATGGGTGTTTCAGTGCAGCTGCAAGTGTAGCAGCAGCCATGTTTCCCTTTGCTTCCTCCTAAAATCCCAAGGCCAATCCTGAGCTGGTATTGACGGAGTAATGACGGAGATTTTTTTTTTTTATAAAAATGTTATTGTTAGAGCACAGGCTTTATCATCTCACAGTTGTTAAATGTACAGTTAAAGAATAAACGTGTTTGAAAACGCACTGCATATACTACATTTTAATAACTACACACTGCAGCATACTTTCCTTTACACAGCCATTTGCATGTTACAAATGTATTGTCATTTTACAGTGCTACTTATCAAGAGTTGCTACTGTCTGAACTCTGGATAGTGCACATTAAAAAACTCTGGATCAGATTTAAAGAAACTGGGGGTCAGATTTGCTAAGCTGCAAAAGGAAAAGTGGAGATGTTACCCATAGCAATCAATCAAATGATAGCTGACATTTTCTAGTATGTAATAGCAAAGTCAGAGCTAGAATTTGATTGGTTGCTATGGGCAACATCTCCACTTTTCCAAACACGCAGCTTAGTAAATCTATCCTTGTGTATATTGTGTATTGCAGCATGTAGATAGAGTTTGATGATTGTTTTCCTTCTGTTTTATGATCATAAAGTAGGTTTGTTTCATTTATTTAGAAGTTTGTATATGTATTGTTTACCATAAATAAATAATTAAATAAAATACAAAAACATTTATTTAAAAACAAAGATAGCGTGAAAAACAATGCTGTCAATTGTCAATTAAGCTTTTTATTTTCTTGATTTTTATCTTATTTATCATTATTTTAATATTATTTATATAGGGAAGTGTTTTATAATATAAAGAAAATAATCTATTACATTTTTAATTCAAATAGTATTATTATTATTATTATTTTTAAGGCCGGATAAGCGGTGGATTGTTACTTAATTTAATCAGGCATTATTTAACACACATTTTTTTTGTGCTCTAATGTGATTATAAACTATCAAAAAAAACACCTTTGTAACATGCACACCTGTATAGATGCTGTGATTACACCTTGCAGCCTCTGCCTAAACACCTCCGCTGAAAAAGTTGCAGTGAGGACAGTGGATTTGTAAGAACTCTGGATCAGGTTCTTTGCCTGCTGTAATGAACTCTCTTGCCTGCTGTGTAAGTTCATTGTAAAGGCCTATGAGATTTACTATAAAAGGTGTAAATTCAGACTCTGGAACAGGTTCACTGTAATTTAAGAACACTAGTGGCAGATGCACAAATGATCAACTATGCATTTGGTACAATTCAGAAACCAAACTGCACAGTGTTTCTTCCCTCTCATCATCCAAAATTATGCTACTAATTTAGATGTCTGCAGACAGAATTCTATGGACTTTGTTCCACTGGGGGCATAGACTAATGCAAATGATTACAAATTCTCTGTATGTATAATGATTCTATGGATCGGATCCAGACTTGCGTCCAGCACCCCACTTACTCATGCAAAGTGCTAAAGTGGGGTGTTTTGACTGGATGGTGCATGTGCCCTCCAGGTGTTCCGAACATAACACTAACATACCTAGTATTGTACGGAACTCAGTTCACTCCTCTCTCATTTGTACTTACAGAGCCCAGCATGTACGGAAAGCGTGCAGGTGTCTGGATCCAGCATATATTAGTAAATGATAATACATATATTCTGCTTCTGTATTTAACCATCATAAGTATGGGATACAACATTTTGTACTTTACCTTGTCCTTAGGTTTTCAGCTAAAATCACTCCATCATATACAGACAGGACATCGAAATCTTCTTCTAAGGCAAATGAGTGGAACCACAATTGTATTCGATTTTGCGCTTCTGTACTAATAGTCCACGTGCAATTGGCATAATTTGGATATCCATATGGGAATCCGGGACTTTCTACTGTTCCATTTGGTTCTTGTAGAGTGAAACTGCAGTTCTGACCTATGGAGGAACAAAACACAGCATAACATGAGCACCATAAACCTAACATATTTACAATTAGTATTTAATAAGAAAAAATATGTTTTATTTAGTACTTAATTTTTCTTGTTGTCAAACTGGTCATACTGATGGATTATCAAATAAAATTATTTGACATTAAAATGTAAATATTGAAAACAACTTATCTAAAATAACTGACACCAAACACTTTTTTTTTTTTTTGCATAAAAAATTTGTCAGCTTTTATTTGAATAACTATGGACCGGATTCACACTTATGTACATACAGTACCAAAATATGAAAAACAAAAGAAAACTGATATTGGCGCTGTAACCTATTAATAAATCCATAAAATCACTGGGTGTCGGCAATATTCAAATTTTACTATTGTTTAACAATTAAATAAAAAAAAAAAAAAGTTCTGGTACCTGAAAGACCACTAGAATAAACATAAAATATATATTTCTCAGTCAAGTCTAATTTTTAATTGCACTTATATATTAGCTTAAACAATCACAACTAAATTATATTGTATAAAAATAGGAAAAACTGCTATTTTTATAGCATATACATTTTTTTATTTGCCTTATCCTGTTTAATATAATGCCCAACCCACATTACAGTATCCATGGGCCTGATTCACAGATAAAAAGGAAATGCATACGCACGGATTTGCAAAAATACGCAAAATACTAAGTGGCAAGTACACTCCCATGACACTCCTCTCGTTCTTATGGATCTTTGCTGACTTCAGCCTCCATAGGGTTACCTTAACTCTCCATATGTATCTGTGTGCGGATTTTGCTAGCATAACAAATATTAAAGCTCACCTGTCGAGGTGTAGACTTCAACATTAAACACGCCAATTGCATGCGTAATTTATGTAAGACCCCTAGCAAGTTTTGGTGTGAACCGTATTGACCCGGGTTTTTCAACCCAGGTCTCACCTATTACACCCGATTGGAGGAATTTGTTTACTGTTGAGCTTTTTTTTGTTTACTTTATTTTGTTTTGTTTTGTTTACTGGAGGGTTTTTTGGGTCAACTTTTCTTTGTTTTTTTTGTTTACTGGAGGACTTTTTTTTTTTTCTCAGCGAAAAGCCGCGACAATAACCTGGGTGGCGATTTGAAAGCGCTATTAGCCAATTCACAGCTTTAGGGGTTTAATGACACTATATATCTTGTAAATATAAATGATTGGACTGAGTGGGCCGTATTCACAGATCCGTTTTTACGGCGGATTGCGTGCGTATTTTTAGGAGCAGACTTACTGCGCATGTGTAGTAACTTTTTCCATGCATATTAAGTAGTATTTACGCACGTAAGTACTTTCGGCACGGACTTGTGAATCGCACTTAGGGACATATACGTACGGAGGGGCGTGGTTTTTATCCGTACGGTAGAAGTTACGTGAAAGTGGGCTGGGAGAAGCATACATGCATAAGTACACTTGTAGAGTTAAGGGTGCCCTATGGAGGCGGAAGTCACAGAAAACCTGTTGTTATGGGTGTTACCTTGCTACGTGCGTATGTAAAAACACGCATGTAGTAAATACGGATCTGTGAATACGGCCCAGTGTCAATGTACCCCTGAATCTTAATTGAAAAACACTTACATGATATATGCAAATAAAAATAACATTTATGCAATTTAAGAGCAAACCTTGCAAATCTGTAACTGATTATTGTAGAAGAACAGGTATTAGTAATACTGGACCAGACGCAAAATCCCACATACCCCACTTCCAATACAGATCTGGAAGCTCCTGAGCCAGACGTCCGTAAATGGAAGGGTTTTTCGGTGGCGAGACTTGATGCAGGTGGGGGAGGGGGTGGGATTTTAATGGTACAATAAGGGCATGTTTCACTGTATGAATTTCTGCACTGTCCCTTACATAACATATTAAGGTAGGGTTCACAGTACATAAGTCCATGTATGCAAGAGCAGTGGTCTCCACTCGCATGCACAGAAAGCTTTATTCCACAGGAATCCAGCTGGAAAACTTCAAAATACGAGTAATGTCTATAAAATAATGAGACTGTGAGACTGTGATTCAACCTAGTAAACAAAGCAGTCAAAACCGGTTATAACTGCATACTTAGTGACCTTGAACATGTGGCAGAATGGGTTCCAGAAGGCACAACAGTTACCAGCATTATTATAAGGAAGTTTTGAAAAAGCTGAGAGAAAGAGTCTGAGAGAAACGGCCGCAACTGTGGAAAAATGGTTTCATTCTTCACCAGGACAATGCGCCTGCTCACACAGCACTCTCTGTGACCAACAATCACATTACTACACTTGAACATCCTTCATATTCGTCCAATTTAGCCCCTTGTGACTTTTATCTTTTCCCAATAGTTAAATCAGTGCTTAAAGGGACACTTTTTGAGTCAGTTGAAGAAAACGGCAGATATGTTGAAACAACTGACAGAAATTGATTTGCTCCATGCCTTCGACCAGTGGAAAACAAGAAGACAGCGATGTATTAGTGCAGATGGGGAGTATATTGAAGGAGACAAGCATTACATTTGTAATACCAATAAATAAAAGTGAGTTATTTCACTTATCAGTTTTGTTATTTAATAGACATACCTCATAGAATAGAATGTCAAATAAATGTGTCTCTATCTATAAAAAAAAGTCACAAAAATAAGCTAAGCTAATTCTATTCTTTTATATTTGTAAATTTCTTATTACAAAAATGTGTTCAGTGGCTCAACAACTGAGCGTCTCAGTGACTTTAAAGGGAGGTTTAAATTTGTTTTAAAACAAATATATAGTAAAGCTTAGCAAGATGTTAGGAAACAGTTATATAGAATTTATTAAACAAGAGACTAAACACGTAATCGTTGTATATTTCGGTGGTTGCTGCCATATACGGTAGCGACTCATTGCAAATTGCTACACCTATCCCACAATGATGCAAACTACAATTCAACAAATGGAGGTTATTTATCAAGTACTGAAATGTAAATCACAAAAATGCAAATAGGCTGCTTTAAAATGGAGCAAATTGGCAAAGAAGTGTATTTATTTCCATGCATATACAACAGAAAACAGTCAATGTATACAGCTAAATGTGGCCTGTGTTGTTGAAACTGTTAATGGAAATGTCCACCAAATGCTAGCGCTTTTTTACAGTTATCTTCATTGCAAATCAGAACAGTGGGTTTGAGAATTACGAACTCGATTCAGAGATTGAAAATAAGTGAGGAAAGTTACTCCTGGGCAAAAGCATTTTGATTTCAGGGGGAGTTAAGTTTATTATATTCTTTGCATACAGGGATATATCTTTGCTTTTACGTACTGCACACAGATAGTGACCACCTTTACTTTTACACTGCTATTTAGACTTGGACTGGGAAACGCCACCTTTAAACTATAATACCGTTTGCAACAGATGAAATTTTACTTCCCTTGAATTCAACATGGTTTTGCCTAGGAGTAACCTTCCTCTTTTATTTTCAGTCTTTGAATCAGGTCCTACGTCATCAACAGAAAACTCAAGCATCATGTTCAGTCAAGACTTAACCTTAACCCAAATCCATAAAGAATAACCATGCTTGGTAAGGCATTATAATGTAATTAGCATTTTATTTAATTTTACTGGTAATATATTTTGTAAAAAATGAAGACACTTAGAAATAATTGTTTTTAAGCTATAATATAGGTTTACTTTGTACTATGATGTCAGCTCCAGCAAACAAATCTGCTGTAGCAAACAGTGAGTATATACTTGTATACGCATTTATTTACAGATGACATACTGTGCCTCAGATATTTTAACCAAGAGTAGGTTACATTGCAAAAGTTGTAACTTAAATTGCCAACACACAGTAGATAATTGGGCAGTCGAATATTGGGTTGTTGTGTTAAAGAACCGTTTTGCATAAGTAATCAAATAATCAAATAGTTCAGAATTGCTGAATAATCTGAACACAGAAAACAGCATTATGCTACAATATGTCTACTTTAAGATTTGATAGACTTATTCCAATGCTTTAAAAAAAACCTATGCATGCATAATACTGTATTATTGATGTAACTGTCTTATAGTTACATAAACAATCTTTAGACTGCAGGTATAATTCTCAGATTAGATGGTTCATTGTCAGCACACATTATATCCATTTACATCCCTCTTTTACACATACTGAGTACTTTTCAGTCACCATTTTTAAACAAGTCATTGTTTATATAGTTACATTTACCTTTAAATTGCAGATATGATTCATTCCCCTAGTCTAAATTACATATATGAGAAAGATATTCACAAAATCCCATGTCTCATCCATCTCACTGTAATCACTGTGTCTAATTTCACAATGCATGCAGAGAATTGTAGCTTATTACTGAGTTGATGTAAAGACTCTATCCGCTTGCATTGGATATTCACTGGGCGGAGGTGGAATACACAAGGGAAACACAAGTTCCTTTCATCTATCTAGCTCTTGTTAGGAAACAAGTGGGGGAGGTCTCTCATGGCATGCATAGCTCTCCTATTTTGTACTGTCTGATTACATAACTGCGCTGTCAATAACCCTTAACATGAAGTATATATGTTAAAAACAATCCTGGAATTATATTGTCCCATGCTCCCTAGACCAAAGTATAATTTTGTATTCCATCAATCACACTACAAGCAGGGGATATTTGCTCAAGGATGCCAAACTGACCTAAAGCAAGAGCCCTTTCCATTCAGCAGTCACTTAAAAAGCTGTAACTGCTTCTACCAGCAAATAACTACCGAAATTATCTTAAATATGCGGAGTGATGTGAGAGTAGATATGACATTTTCTAAGCAAATCGTGGTTGCATATATGATGGACCACGAGTAAACAGAAACCTCTACTGCTTTTTCTGCAGAACATTGCTTAGGTAATATTGTGTGTAAACATATTTTGCTATGCATGCGATCACTGCAAGGCAGTATGTACTTTTTCATATGCTGGGTTGAAAAGGGATACATTTCTGGAAGCAGAAAACATATGGCTTTACCTTTTGGATGTGACAGCCTAATTAAGAAGAGGTTTCTGGATGCTATTAACAATAATAAAAAATGCACATGCATAGGATAATTTATCTTTCTATCTATGCTCAACACAATAGGTGGTGCCTAACCAACGACTGGAGATCTTCCTCAAGGACACTTTAAAAATGACTGGCTGACTTAATAAGTATGGATTTAGGCTGCGACTTATCAATAGCTGCAGAGTAATACACAAGAGATGGTCTCCAGTACTGCAGCCAGGGCTGATTTACACACACTGTGAGAGTAACTTACTCTCACGGTGTGTCATGTGACTCCAGCTGGCTACAGCACTGGAGACATTCTCCTGCTTTTTCTTTGACAGTCAAATACCATAGTCTTACAAAAGCTTTGTGTGTTAGTGGTTTTGTATTAGTTTCTTTTTTTTTCTTTTTTGCTATTCTCATTTTCAATTTACTAATCAAGAAATAATAATAAATATATATATTTTTTTGCTGAAAAGTCCTGGAGTGTCTCCATATGCCATGTTCCTATATATATATATATATATATATATATATACATATACTATACAGTATATATCTGTCTGTCTGTCTATCTATAGGCAAACAATAAAGGTGCTCTGACTCAGTCATGGACCATCTTAAAGATACATTTGTAATATGTAGGAAGTTTGTCATTCGTGTAAAACAATACAGCAAGTGGCATCAGATGTTATTTAGCCTGCAGCTTCCCTTAATAATGGGTCAATTCTTTCTTTATCACAGAAATTACCTGACGATTAGAATACGGAAAGGGAGCATGCCATACTGTACTAACATTTTTATTCAATAAAATAGCCAGTAAAAGGAATTTTGTATGCCAGAGAATAACCTTTAAATCAGAGGTGAACACTATCCTGGAGAAAACTCTATTTCAGTCCGGTCCAGAGTTCATGAAGATGAGTGGTCAGTCCGTCTCAATCCCTACGTGTTTTGTTGGTAGTGACTTCATTATATTATACAACATTATATTTTTGACTTCATTTGGGGAGTAATCATCCATATTTAACTAATTTATTATCCTTTAAATGTGACTGCATATTTATAGCAAAATGCCACCAATTATAAACATATTTACAAAGCATGCTGGGACCTAAACTTCTCCAATTTTCACATCTTTGGTTAAAGGTTTGGCTACTATAAATCATTATTTCACTTGCACTAATAATTTCAAATATTTATGAAGCAGCTGGCTGTAATGTCTATAGTGCATATCCAAACATATTGTACAATTATGTCATGATTTTGGTATAGTCTAAGCATTTCATAACATGGACATGATAGAATGTGAAATTATAGACGGGTGATTTGATTGTCTCCATGACTACAACCACTTCACATCTGAAGAAATAAGAAGTTTGTGAAGGGTTTGCGGCTGGCATCTTGTAATGGAGAGAGCTAAGCAAATATCATACATGACTCAGATGTTAGGAGACACGGGTCGTAAAAATATGTTATTCTGCATTGTAACAAAAGAGCGATGTTTCAGGCAAACATCAAAGCGTGTCCTATTTGTTTGAAGAGCAAATAAAGTAAAATGTTAAAGGCATTGCTTTATAGGAGAGACATAACTAGTGGATCACTTAGATAACCACTCATGAACAATGACTGCCCTTAATCGCTGATTGATCTCTTCCTTTATGAGTTTATTCTCATTTAATTTTTCTTTATATCAGTGCATATTAAAACAGTATTGTTTGTCTGATATGAACTGGGGTCAAAATAAGTTAACTACATTTTTTATAACTTTAAAAACCTCTTAGTGGACAAAGTTTGTCACCAATTCATTACACCAGAATAGCTTTATTATCAGGAAAAATTATTGCAGCCCTAATTCATTTGTTATGGTTCTCTAAGGAGAACCTATGCAGCTTCCATTTTGTTTACGGATCCAATATCTGTTGTAACAACGGTGTTGAACAGGTTCCAATCAGTACGCCTAAAACTGTTTCAGTTGCATATATTTCAACTGAGAATAGAGTATAGACAACAGAAACAAGATTTTCCTGTAGTTGGCCAAATATCTCTACCCCCTGTGACATCCCTTTGGTTCCAAAGTAACACAGGCCTGGCTTACTTATGACTGCTTAGATCTGCTGCTCTCCTCCCCCCGGCCCTTCATTAGTTGTCTGGCAGGGTTTAGGCATTCGGATATTAAGTGCCGGCCCCTTTTACGGAAGGTCATTTATACGGAACTGTGTTAAAAGAGCTTACGATAATTAACATGTCAAGGGGACTTACGCAAATAACTTGAGTAAGTCCCCTTGCAGCCCTAATTTTGAATCAGGGCCATAGCGCATATTTTATGTATCTGCCTTTCGAGCATTTCAATTTTTAAAGGATGGAACGAAAACAAAAGTATTACTTATTTAGGGGAAAAAACAGCTTACATGTGTGCACTCCTGGCTGCTGCCACATCGAGCCATTTTCTTTAGCTATTTCAGGCCTAATCCAGAGTTCTTGGCAGCGGATGCAAATCCAGACTTCGCAGGGGTGTGTGTCCGATCCAGAGCTGCATCTTGCAGCTCTGTATAGAACATGTAGAAAAGGTGCATTCGTTTGCAACATGCAGTTGGATGCATATAGGCAGAGGGATAATCACAGCAGCCTATAGCAGTTTGCATGTTACAAATGAGGGATCTGATTCACACTTATGAAGCTTCGGCTTATTAAGTGTGGTGAAATAACAAATGAGCTACTACGCATGCGTAAAAACGGAGGGGCAGGTTCAGGGCAGGACGAGTGAGTTAGTTGTGGATCTCTCCGCACCCAACTCACTCTTAACTATGAATCGGGCCCGAGGTTTTTATTTAAGTATTTAAGTTTGTAATCACATTAGATCCCTGCACAAAATTAAAGTGTGCTGCAAAATGTCTGATTAGACTAAGCAGCAATCCACTGCTTATCAGGCTTTAAAAAAGACCCAACAAATAATCCCAATCGAAAATTTAAGTTTAATTTTATTTTTACATTTTTATTTAATATTAAAATGTTTAATTTTAACAAACAAATGATAGTTCCGTTTAGTGATTCTATTTTAAATATATGTGTACATGACCATACTCACATAGGTCCAGATCCAGACCTACGTACGCTAGCCGCCGATGTAAAATTGCCCATTAGTATTTACTGTGCATGTGCGCGGCAGATGTTACGCCATGTAACTCTGAGCGTATGTACCATCAGCGTAACTACGAACGAAGGGGCGGGTTATCCATACGACACCCGTAGTTACGTTTGGTAGGCGGAGGGAGGCATTTAAATTGTACAGTATGGGCCGGGTTAGGCAGTTATGTACGTGAATCCATTACGTACATCAGTACTTATGCTTTGAAAAGTTAAGGTAGGGTTTGGGAAGCGTAAAATGGCCAAAGTACGTACGAGCGAGGGAAGTGCCTAGGGGAGTGCATAGAAAATACGCTAGTGTCAATATGCTACGTGATGAAACGTAACAAGCACTTAGGTCTGGATCTACCCCATAATCGTGTACAGCAAAATAGTCACATTAAATAATAAACTGACTTCCGAGGGCAGATTACTTTAGAGAATGCATAGCTGCCTTGACGGAAAATGGCTTATGGAGTTAAGGCAATTTCAGAAAGAGAGACGGCACAGACTCACAAGTGTATTGCTGCTTCCCAACATTTAAGGCAATCTGAGAAAAGATATGACGTTTATATATAAATGATCACCAAATGGTACAGTAGAGCAAAACGAGTAAAGTGATCTATAAAATAGCAAGCATGCATGATGGTGATGTGAAGGGGATAATGGAAGTTTCTTCTATAATTTATAAGAAAATAATGACACAGCCATCTGTTTCTTGAACTACCCAGATTAATATGTGGTGTGCACTTACATCTCACTATGCTCAGCAAAAAGAGCAGGGAGTGGGGTTACATTTTGTTTATTTTTGCTTGGTTTAACATAAACGCACCTTGATTTAGAGATAGTGCAATACAATGAAGTGAACCAATAAATTGAGTGAAGCATGAACCTGAATTTGCACTTGTTGTTTCCATGATTCGCACCTAAGCTCAAAAAAGGAATATTTAATTGTAGCACTGTTCTACAATTCCAACTCTCAATCTTAAAGCAAGGAAAACAGAGCACCACATAGGTGTAAGGGACCATAAATGAACAATTGAGACTTGCCCCACATCGGTCAACATGTAGTCAATGTTTTTTCTAGGGGCAGCTATACAGTAATTAGGCCAATTTTGATAAATATATATAGTGTGTTCTTGGCATAAGACTACATTTTAAAAATGCAACTTAAATCTTGCACTATTCTTTTTGGTTGTTACCTATGGTTACACTCTCCCATTCCTAAATAATAGAACAATATTAGCACACTTGTACCTTCAATAGGAATATTAAACGCATCAACAACTCTCCAAACATTGCATGATTAGCAGAGCCTCTTACATTTAGAATTCCCCTAAATAGGACAAAATAAACCCTTTCCTGATTCCGCCCCATTCCACCTAGTTGAATTATTTCCAGTTTGCATTCAGAATAGATTACCATAGGTCAGTAAGACATTTCTGCTACTTTGCCAAATGGATAGACAAGCTAGGTCTGATCCAGAGTTCCTGACTGAATCAGAATTTCAGAGTAAGAGCAAAACAGGTGCAAGTGTAGACCTGAGCAAAACTATATATTAGTCTTCCCTCATACTCTCAGGAGTTTCCTCCTGAGTGCCAATATACGTATCAATGGTTAGGTGTATAATATATAAAGAGTTAGATGCAGCGCATACCCACATTAAATAGTAAAATCAATTTCAAACTGGGGAAAGTAACTATAACGGGTATCTGACTATCATACCTTATTGGTTGATTTGCCAACTCATATTTTATCCACTCGTCTCTTCCAAGCTGTGGGTGCCATCTAGTAAGTAACCTGAACATCCTGCAAGTAAAGGTTACTTACTAGATGGTGTTTTCTGATCCTCCCCCTTTCCTATATAATTTCCAAGAACCAGTTTCTTCCTGTGACCTGTTGATACCTTCCTGCAGGCGTCAGCAGCCAGGTTGCTGATGTTCAATACTTACAGTCTGCAGGAGGAAATATTAGTTTAATGCTCTAGTGCTTAACCCATGCTACAGCAGCTTTTACACAAATAATAGCAAATATTCTCTTTAGCGCTCTTAGAAACATTATTTGGATAGCTAACACAACTAACACATTTAATTTATGTTTTTTTGTGCCCCATCTGATTAACAAGGACTGTCGCAGAGCTTAGTTCTTATTATATTCTATACAGAGTTATAGTTATTGGCTAAAAGTGTCAGACGTTAAATGAGCAAAATTTCAGCCAACAAACACCATTTTGTATTCCTTTATTCTAAGAAGTACTTGCCGTTGCTTTTAATCAACTCATTTTTTCTGGGATAAAACAAAATGGCATGTCCATTATCCCATTTTACGGTGTGTCAGAGTGTTTTCCTTGGAAACTGTATGATAAAGGTGCATTGTGATTTGACTGAGCTCTTGCCAAGCTGATTCTGATTAAACTCATAATAGATATGCAAATCTTTCCCTCAGCATTCGGACTGATGTATTTATGCCTTCATCCGCAAGGAATTTCCTGGAGTTTTTACTTTGTTTTTTTTTTTTTTTACAGACGAAATAATAAAAGAATTAGATTTAATTCATTGTGTGGCACTATATGATATGCCTTGCGTGTTTACATGGGAGTGGATAGGATATAAATAATGATATACATATTTGAAGGAGAATTCAGAGTGTTTATTTAGAGATTTCTGATTTGTTTGATGAAGTGATTATTTTATTTTACAGTGAAATATTGCTTGTTAGTAACATATTTTTAGATTAGGAATTCAGCAGCCTCTGTTATGTTATCCAGTACTCCCATAGGGAAA
>WWET01005466.1:0-20267 GCA_011038615.1 Limnodynastes dumerilii | reverse complement strand
ACTCTAGCCATTACTCAGTTACTAATCATGATCTTCTATTGTTAAAATAAAAGTCAGAGAATTCGTTCCAAATATCTGCAGATATGTGATATAAGCCACCCGCCACTTACAAGGCTTCTCTGTTGGGTGGTCCTAACTCTAAACTTTAGAGTCCCAATTGTGGGTCACATATCAAATATCTTTATAAACTAAGAGCTCACCTCTTATGGAGATCCCCAAGTCTCCAAAACAGCCACTCTGAGACCACACCCCCTCTCATCTGCAATCCCAGACGGGCTTTAAAACATACATCCAAGATAGAGGTTGCTTCAAGTCAACTCTAGCCATTACTCAGTTACTAATCATGATCTTCTATTGTTAAAATAAAAGTCAGAGAATTCGTTCCAAATATCTGCAGATATGTGATATAAGCCACCCGCCACTTACAAGGCTTCTCTGTTCTAATTCTCTGACTTTTATTTTAATGATAGAAGATCATGATTAGTAACTGAGTAATGGCTAGAGTGCCAGGCCATGTTTGTTTTTTGTGCAAATTCCCCTTGCCTTGTGCACCTGCTATATAAATTACTTTATAAACTGATTTGAAGCAACCTCTATCTTGGATGTGTGTTTTAAAGCTTGTCTGGGATTGCAGCTGAGAGGGGGTTTGGTCTCAGAGAGGCTGTTTTGGAGACTTGGGGATCTCCATAAGAGGTTAGCTCTTAGTTTAGAAAGATATTTGATATGTGACCCACAATTGGGACTCTATATATATAGTTTATTATTACACTACTGCGTCTTTCTATTATCTACTTATGAATGCAGACATATGTACAGTATTCTCTTTCTGTCTACTTTCTCCCATACCACTTTTATATTGTCCCCTCTAGTTTAACCAATAGTATTATCCTGACTATAAAAACAGCTTCAGGGGTGGTCAATGGTCCTTTGTCAGCCCTGACTAAAGTTTACATGGGCCCTCTCACCTACCCAGTCTGTCTGTTACCACCCAGTCTTGTTAAAATGATCCTTACAATGCTACTCAATTCCAAACAACTAAATCAGAGTGATATCAAAGTATAATCATTAGAATCAAGTAAATATAAACAAAAGATAATGAATAACAACAATTAAATTGGAAATAATTTGTCTTTTTAGACAGATGTTGTCCGGCGTAGTTAGGGAAACCCGTTCCTTAGGATCGGGCGCCCCTAACTGTTGCATAGTTACGGCGAGGGGGCCGTTCCTCACCGTAACTACGCTGTAGTTAGACAAGGAAGGCGTAGAGAGGTAAGCAAATAAAAGGGTGGGTGGGTTTGGGTAGTTACAACGCTGTGGCCGGCGTAATTACTTTGTTACGCCAGCTGAAATTAGGGTAGCCTTCAGCTACAGGGGGGAGTGTCGGGGGGAGTGCATGCCAATACGCTGTGCGTTAGTACGCACAGCGCATCGGTGTAGGTCTGGATCAGGCCCAAAGGATCTAGAGTTTTATTTGATCTGACCTCTCCATGACAGTCACTGGGAATGTGAATTCATTTATATTAAAATACTTGCATGCATTTAGAAATACAAAACTAAGAATTCTCCAAATCATTTTTAAGATACCAAAGTCTTAAAGATACTGAAGATGAATTTTTCAGTACCGTGACAGCTGAGTGACCCTTGTGCTTTATTTTCTGAGTGGATAGCACAAATTTCCTCTGGCAATGAGAGCTTTTTGCCCTTTAATAAGGATGTTTGTTAGTCTTTTCGCCATACATCTTGCAGTAGAGGGGAGTAAGCTGCCTCCCAGTCTTAAAACTACTTCCAGTCTGCTTTTCACTATGTGGTCATTGGACTACAGTTGTTTTTTTCTTTGACTGCAAAAATGTGCTTTAATCATATAATTTTTATGTTTATATGGACTAATTACCTGTCTAACCTGAATATACTGTAGGGTAATAATAAATATACAATCTATTTGAAATGAAAATAAGTCTGACTCTTGATGGGATTCTAGCTGTGTCTCATTAACCAAGCTCTACCCCTGCATAAAACACCAAATATAACAATTTGTTTAGCATTGTATTGATTAACATGCAATTTCCCTGGGGGTAGCAATGTGTGGTGCAAAGAGAAGGGAATGATGGTTGCATTCACGAGAACATAACCTGCATGTTGGGAAGCCAATGGAATATCATGCCACGCAGTTGGGTCCTGTTTATTGCAAAAGGCAATGGGATGCCACGCCTCGCAGCAAGGTCCCGGGCTGCCACCTCCAGAAGATTGCTCTAAGAAAGTTGCTGATGACTGCTGAAGCCACCAAGGACATGGGATGTTTGTTATCTTGTGGTTGTCAAGGAGATAATCACCTGACCACTCGTACAATTGGTGCCACGTGTCTATGCCAAAATTGATAAAAGTATATGGATAATTGTCTGAATGGTGTTTGTTTTTCATATAAAAAAAGGGTATAGAAGTTAATGATGTACAATTATGTACACAATGTTTTCCACACAACAAATGAGACCTTTTTAGCTAGTTGCACATGATATTCAAAATAATGGTTCTTGAGCAGTTTGTGCTTTGAAAGACTGAAGAACCATATTGTGCATATTCTCTGTCAAATGTTTGGTAAAATATTGAATATTGAATTTTGTAGGCAAAAATAGCTGAATACATAATTATTATTTATATAAAAGACATTCTCAATAACAATAAAAAGGTAACAGGAAAGAAAGTTAAACATATAAACAATAGAATATGTTGTAATTGTCTTTACTAGATCCTTAATTATTATTTTTTTTTTTTGGTCCATAATTAGTATTCAATGTAGGATCAATAAGCCAAACATTATAGCACTCCAATGCAACTATTATTATAGTAAGTAAGGATTAAACTGGTTACTGGACTCTAAATGTAATCACATAATCAGACTCCCTCCCAAGGAAAGAGAAAACGCCAATAAAATGGAAAATACTTTTGATGTGAATGATACTGGAGTTGTACTATAGTGTTTTCAGATGGTTATGATCTGCTGGAAATAGAGCCTTCTTCTTCCATTTAACCCTTAGCCAGACTCGATGATGTGAACTGTATCATGAAGGCCTGTCCCCGCTAGCTAAGGCTGTGATAAACAGCACTGTGAAATAAATGAAATGTAACAAAAGATGCAAAAAGAAAGGGCTAAAATATTTTATCCCACAGTGCTTAAGAAATCAGTTTCTCACTAGACTTTTTTTTTCTCCTAAAGCAGCGGTGGGGAACCTTTTTTTCTGCCAAAGGCTATTTGGATATTTATGACATCATTTGCGGGCCATACAAAATTATAAACTTAAAAAAGATCCTGCTATATTTGGTCAAACATTTAATTGACTCACCCCTAATGTGAGCTTTGGAAGAAAATGGCGGTGGCACCCCGGAGATCCAGCTGCTACCACATGCAGGCTGCTCCTCAATGAGCGTTTTCTGATCAGGATTCAGGGACATGGAGAATTTCAGGGTCCCAGCTGCCACCAGGGTCCTAGTAGCAGATTCTGAGCCTACAGGACCACGCCATGTGATGCAGCCCTCACCTCCGGAGTGCTAAAAGCTGGCAAAGTGATTTTGAGGCCTAGTGCACTGGAACTCTGGGGAGCATGTCTCTTCTTAGGTGTGGATATTTAGTAAAGGACCTACTGTGCATGCGTAGTAGGTCCATTACACAATCTACGTACCAGTTCAGTAAGTAGATTGCCTCTGGAACCGCACAGAGTATTTTAGGTAAAAAGAGGCGGCGTAATACCGCCTCAGGGAGGGCTTGGGTAAAAGTGGAAGGAGAGAGGTATTTAGATTAGCCAGGGAGGGCGGGTGGGAGGCGGGGAGTGGCAATGTCCGTGCAGATATTTATGCTGGCAGTTATTTGAGAATTTAAACCCTGATGATCCTCAGGGCTATCCTCCACCAGGAATCCCTTCTGCACAGAATCTGATGCAGGGTCAGCAAGCAGAAAGTGGTGAATAGAGCTTCCTGTAGCAGGAAAATATCTAAAAGTATTACACCTAAAGTAGTAAATATTGGCGTTACAGGACATTGGTAAATATGGTCACAAACAGTAAATATCCTTTTGAAGGCACTTATGAAGTTTTGTGGGGTTTGTTACAGTTTTTACTTGCTTTGATCTAGTGAATTTCAAGCAATATTTCCCACATAACAGAGATCATTAATCTCAATTGCAGGATTTTCACAAAAGGAGTCTGCAGTGCACTTCTCTTTAAAGAGTTATTCGTATTCTTTCTTTCTGTATGATTACTGTAAACATTTTAAATTAAATATTCTATAAACGAAAAAATAATAATACAGAAAATACAACCAACTCTTGCTTTCACACAGCTCTTTAGAAGGTGTAGGCTGATCTCCAGACACCTGTAAAAACAACAATGATTAATAATAGAGGTAAGGCCGAAGCGATATGAGGAGAGAAGGAAATACCTTATCTATTTGGTATTACACTTGAATAATAAGTATGTACTATATTCTTTGGTGCCCGTGCTAGTCTTAGGTTACATTTCTAAATTTATATTACACTGCTCAAAAAAATAAAGGGAACACTTAAACAACACAATGGGGCTGATCCAGAGCTACGACGTTACACTGAGCGTTTTAACGCTCAGCGTAACATCGCTGCTCTGCCCCGACACTCCCCCTTGTTGGAGTGTATTTATACTCCCTTACGCCGGCTGAAGGCTACCCTAACTTCAGCCGCCGCAAGGGAGTGTAAATACGCTGGGACGGCGGCGTTAGTAAGATAACGCCGCCCTCCCAGCCTAATTACCCTCCCTCCCCCGCCTCCCTGCACTAACCTCAGTGTAGTAACGCTGGGAGACGCCCCTTGCAGCGTTACTACGATGAAGCTGCGGAGGTTCCGTAGCTACGCCGGGCAACATCTGCCCGGCGCATGCGCAGATCAGCTTTTTAGCCGATCTTACGCTTACGCCCACCATAGCTAGTACGGCAGGCGTAGTTCTGGATCAGGGCCAATGTAACTACAAGTCAATCACACTTCTGTGTAATCAAACTGTCCATTTAGGAAGAAACACTGATTGACAATCAATTTCACATGCTGTTGTGCAAATGGAATAGACAACAGTTGGAAATTATAGGCAATTAGAACCCATGGAGGTCTGGATTTGGAGTCACCCTCAAAATTAAAGTGGTTCTGCAGGTGGTGACCACAGAGCACTTCTCAGTTCCTATGCTTTCTGGCTGATGTTTTGGTCACTTTTGAATGCTGGAGGTGCTTTCACTCTAGTGGTAGCATGAGACGGAGTCTACAACCCACACAAGTGGCTCAGGTAGTGCAACTCATCCAGGATAGCACAGCAATGCGAGCTGTGGCAAGAAGGGTTGCTTTGTCTGTCAGCGTAGTGTCCAGAGCATGGAGGCGCTACCAGGAGACAGGCCAGTACATCAGGAGACGTGGAGGAGGCCGTCGGAGGGCAACAACCCAGCAGCAGGACCGCCTTTGTGCAAGGAGGAACAGGAGGAGCACTGCCAGAGCCCTGAAAAATGACCTCCAGCAGGCCACAAATGTGCATGTGTCTGCTCAAACGGTCAGAAACAGACTCCATGAGGGTGGTATGAGGGCCCGACGTCCACAGGTGGGGGTTGTGCTTACAGCCCAACACCGTGCAGGACGTTTGGCATTTGCCAGAGAACACCAAGATTGGCAAATTCGCGACTGGCATACTTTCTAATAGAAAGACATACTTTCTAATACATACTAAGAGTAATTTCAGCAATAAAGATATTAAATAGCACTGGTCAGATTACAGATATAGGTAACGTAACCATCCACAGATGGTATTCCATTTACAACAAATCTGTTATCTATCCCACAACATCCACGAAACCATGTTTGAATCCAATCCTATTTTTACAGTTTATATAACAGTCTGCAATGTGGCATGTTAAAAGCCTACTTTTTTACTAATGTCTAGATAAGCTATGTCTACAGCTCCTTCTTGATCTACTACTTTAGTAACCCAGTCAAAAAGTCAATAAGATTTGTTTTACATAAATTCCTCTAGTGAACCCATGCTGCATGGGATCCTACAGGTTGCTGGATTTAAGACACTGTACAATTTTTTCTTTTGACAGGGTTTCACTACTGTTGAAGCAATACTCACTTGTCAGTAGTTGCTAGCCTATTCCCAACTTCCACTTTTATGCAGAGGGTCTACATATACTATTTCCAATCTTCTGGAATTGCTAGTGTTACTAGTGACTGGTTGAAAAATTCTGTTAATGCTTTTGCCAGAACCTCTTTAAGTGCTTTTAGTATCCTAGAATGTATCCCATCTGACTCCATTACCTTTTTAATTTTCAGCTTTGAGAGTTATGTTAAGACCTGCTCCTCAGTAAAAGGGCTACTATTTACTTCCCTTGCATCAATATTCTTTCAATTTTACTGCAGTCCATTCCTCTCTCTTTCTTTAGAGCTTTTTGAACCACACTCATAAAGGTGATCTGCCCTTTCACCCTTGTCAAGATTACTAGGTTCTGTTTAGTTCTTCACTTATATTTATATACCTAAACAGCTTTTGTCCCCTTTTAGTACCGAGGGTGCCATTTTTTCTCAGCTTGCTAGCTTTTTATAACCTCCTCATTCTGCTTCTGTCATTTTTTTTTGTGTTTGTTATATTTCCCAAATGCTTTTTTTGCTTTTTATTTTTCCACTGTTCCTCTACTGTTTTCAGGTGCCTCTACTCTACCAAAGAATCACTCCCTAAAGCATCCTTCCTAACACATTTGTATTTGCGTGGTACTATTGTTTTTTTTATCTATTAACAGGTTTTTATATAGCGCTATCAGATTACGCAGCACTTCACGTTCACATCAGACCCTGCCCCATAGGAGCTACAAACTATGGTCCCTAACACAGACAAATACACACAAACATACATTATGGTTAATTTACTCAGCAGTCAATTAACCTACCAGTATGTTTTTGGAGTGTAGGAGGAAACCCATGCAGACACAGGGAGAACATACAAACTTCACACAGATAAGGCCTAGTCTGGGAATCGAACTAATGACCTCAGTGCTGTGATACACAAGTACTACTCACTGAGCCACTGTGCTTGATCCCTGGGTCTTTGGTTTGGTTCTCACCCACACTAAGTTCTGAGATTCTGTTTCCATTTGTAAGCATCAAATCTAAGATTGCATCTTTGTGAGTGGGCTCTCTCACCAATTGCTTAAAATGTCCCAACTTCTAGTGTAATTCGCGGATGACAAACCACGGTTAACATCAAGTAGATTAAATGATTATTACCTCCACTTTTAATGCCAGTTTAGCTAAATCTTGCAATATGGCATTGTCCACTTTCTCACCTTGGGCCTGATCCAGAACAACGCACGCATGCGAGCCAACGCTGACCGTAAGCGTAAAATTGGCAGAAAATACGCCCCGCCATTCGCCTGGTGACAACTTCAGGTAGTAAAACACTGATTTTCGTAGCGGCGATTCAGGCGTTCATATACTTTGTGTTTTTACCGACGAAGGGGCGTGTTTATATTATGAAGTTCGTATGGACACTGGAGTTAAGGAATGTAGGCGGAGATCAAATCCCGTACAACTTCTCGATCACATCATCGTTGGCTCACCATTTCAACTCCTTGCCTCCCATATCCCCCAGCTCGGTTCAAATAATTAGGAACTTTGAATAAGCCTCCTAGGAACTCTCATTCCTCTATTCTATCCTTGGGCTTTTTGCCCACACTATATGGGGCAATTATTTTACTACATGCTATATGTTGATATTTAAGTGTGTTATGTTATCTCCAATTAGTTTCGTATTCATCAATTTTATTTATATATTTTGACTAATAAATTGCTACTTAGCTTTTTAAATTTTTTGGAGCCATCCATGTATTTCTAATTACTGTGACTTTTGCTCACTCAACATATTCTATTGTGTATTTAAATTGTACAGTATGGGTGTGCTAAGCGTCGTTTATACACAATGAATGTACGGACGGCCGCGGAAACTAACACAAAAGGTAGTGTAGGGTTTGCTGAGTGTATGGATGCTAAACTAGGTACGAGCAAGGGTAGTGCCTATTGTCGTGCATCGGTGGTACGTTCGGCGATAATACGCTACGCACACCAGCGTGGGTCTGGATCAGGCCCCTTGTCCCAGTGGTCTACATATGAACCTAGTACAGAGATTAACCTCCTTGGTTTTTGTTGTCACCCAAAGTGACTTATTTTTTATTCTCCCCAGTTTTAATTACTTCCCTTACATACATTATTACCACGCCTCCAATATTACAATAGCGGCCACATTATCAAAATCTTTTTAATAGCATTAACAGCTATTGTAGCTACTTTATAGGTGTTTTAACACAGGAAAATCAAAAATCAAAATAAAAAATCAACAAAAAACAATCAAACCAAAAACCTAAAATGCAGAAGTTATGATAAATCTGACAACGAGGCGCAACATATCGTTTTTAGGTGGTGAGGCAAGATATAGTCCTGTTTTGGCACAGCCCCCCCCCCATACCCCCTACAAAGCTAAGATCAACTGGCATATATTGGCTGCTTTTCCCACTGTAACTAATGGTGACTGGCATGCTTAAGCTGTTTTTCACTGACACACTTTCAGTGAGTGAGAGGGTAAGACTGGCAGCCACTGTTGGCAAATTAAAAGGCTGTGTGTGTTCAGGGGAGAGTAGTGGGAGCTCTGTCAGTATCACCGATTGTCAAATCAATGATGAGTCCTGCCAGTGATTCTTAAAGTACACCCCGGCTCCCACTGATAGCACCCCCCCTTTCCATTTTTTTTTTGGGGGGGGGGGAACATTCTCTCACCCCTTGTTTCGACGCCTCTGCCAGTGGTAATACATTAACATGGTTTTCTGGTGTCTAAATTTCAAGAAATGAGCTCTATGGTTCTAGAAAATCATATCACAGACTCTTTGCTACATACAATATATCTAAGGTAAACATGATCCATATCAGTATCCTATTAGCACAATTTTTAGACCTTATTCCACATTTAGGAAGCAAAAAACAGGTCCAAATAATTGTATGAATCGAATGGAGTAATTCTTGAATATTAATATGAGTGTTGTTTTTATGGTGCTATTTTTAATGAGACTTCACAAATTTGTGTGTTTTATTGGAGTCTGAGGAGCGCTGACCACAGCTCCACTATTTTCTACCTTGTTATGATTTTACTTATTTAATAAAAAACTGGTATTGTGCAATTTGTGTTTTTTACATTATTATACAATATTGATTGTTTTTTAGAGGTTAATCTTTTTATTTACTTACAATATTTATCACACACCTTTAAATTCATTTTACAGTTTAGCATTTCAATAGGACAAGCCTTTACTGTAAACACCTGTCCTACAGAAATTCTAAACTGTACTTAGAAATGAAAATAAAACAGTATAATATTTGTATTTTAACTGTACTGCTTTACTTCCCTTTTATACATTTCTGTGATCTGTCTCTACTCTCTCTATGTGCTCATTTGGACCACTGGGGTACAGTATTCTGCCGTGCAACGGCATTTTGCCCCCATGTGATGTCACACGTCTTTATGTCACAGATAGAGAGAGCGCCGTGGCAGCGGACTTGCTGGAGCTATTCACAGAGGAACGTGTTCCTTGCCATTATACCGCTATTCCAGCTATGGTAAGTATCGGTGGTGAGTCTGTAATAATACACACCTCCTGAGTGCACATATAGCAAACGGATAGGGACTAACCTACAGGAGGTGCCTTGACGCTTATGTATGTGCTGACACATAGTGTTATATAATGATTGTATGGCGCTAGACCTTTCTTTTGTCCCTTGTAGTTACACAGTGGTCACTTTGGCCCTTGGCTGCACCTCTCCATTTATATATACACTTACACACATTTCATATATTTAAATAGAAGCGTGACCTTGTGTTTGCTTGTTACTGTTACTGTTTCTATTTTTGCAAAAATAAAATTATGTAACCTATTAATTACAACACCAACACTGTTTTCATAACACAGATGAAACATAAAGCAATTCTCAGAGTTGCAGGGCATTATGCTTTAGCAACCAAAAAGCAGTGTATTCTTCTCTGTCGCTTGGATACTACACATATGGGATTTTATTATAAGTTCAGCAAACCAATCAATTGAACTAATTCCAGGCAAATACATTCTCCTTCCCCTGGTCTCTTAACCTTCTCACAAAATAAATAGGAACACAGAAGATAAATATTCCTGATGAACCAATTCATACAAGGTGGTTTGACATGTATTATGTCAGCATTAGATAATGGATATTTTGCAAGGGATCATTGTGTGTCAGCTGAGGCACCGCATTCCCATAAAACAAAGCAACAAGCCTGCATGAACATTGCATTTTATGAGGTCATTTATCAAGGGCAGGAATGGTATAGTGATACAGTTGAAGTAATATTCTCTTTTCATGTATTTATGATGCTGATCTGCATGCAATGAAGGCCGTGACTCAATTCCTTCAGGCACACACGTCCCTGTTGAATGTGCAATGAAGATTTCAACCTTATTTCATTCTGAAGATTGTGCCCGTGTTCCCTGAACAGCAAGCTTTCAAAAATGGCCTAAGAGCACCTTACAGTGGGTAAGACTTATCATTAGTCAAACTGTAATACAGCATACCAGTCACCCCAACAATACTGTCCATAGGTCATATGAACTGGGACCCATGGCCCGGGCCCTGCACCCTGTGGGCCCCCACCAATTTCAGTCACAGAGTTAAAGCCTGTCTGTCTGTATATCACTAGATTGCCATGACTTTGTGTATCATGCTAGCGGGGAGCAGTATCAAGGTTGGCCATAACCACTATCTGTACTTATGGATTTAGGGCCTGATCCTAATCTACGCCGTAGTTATGATGGGTGGATGCATAAGATCGGCATTTCTGCCGGCAGATGTTGCCCGGCGTAATCCATGAATCTGTGGGCCCAGGATCTGGCATCCGTAACTACAGCGTAGTTACGGATAAAGGGGCAGGCAGCTCCGTAACTACGCTGTAGTTATGGAAGGTAGGCGGGGGAGGGAGGGAAATTAGGAAGGTGGCATGTGGCCAGCGTAATTACCCACTGTTACGCCGGCTGAAGTTAAGGTAGTCTTCAGCCAGTGTAACAGTGTGTAATTACGCCGGGGGGAGTGTTGGGGGAGTTCACCAGAGCTACGCTGGCCGTACTTACGGACAGCGGCCCACCGTAGCTCTGGATCAGACCCTTAGACTCCAGTCATCCCCCTCCACTACTACTCTCCGGAAGCATCATCTACAGAGCTATGGCACATTACTTACATACTGTAGAAATCGACCGTAGCTCTGTAAAGTAATAGCAATCCAAGCAGCTGTTGTTTATGAATGGCGCTAACTTCTGAGTGCTGTTTATAAACAACTAATCAGCTGCTCCAGTTCAGTACATGCGCAATTCAGGCACCGTTCTGCGCAATGAGGAAGGGTGGAGCACCCAAGTAGGTCTTACCCTTGGCCTCTCCACTACTAAGGGTTGTCCTGTACCCCAAAATATCATTGGGGTGTTAATGTATAGAAACGTTTTGCAAACCAGGACAAGTAAAAAAAATGAAAAGAAAGATATGGGCCTATTTCTCAATAACTGGTAATAAGAACAAGCTTTATATTGCAGTGCTATAAGGCTATCTATAACCATAACTCCTATTGCTTGCACAGGACAGTGTCAAGGGATTTACAAATACTTCACCCAATGTGCCAACTCACCCATGCACTGAACTGCAAGCACCAGTAGAATAGGGCATTTTCCACTTGAGAAATTACCATTTCGCAACTAATCCTTTTTTTGGGTAGAGATTAAATTGTGCATATCAAAAATCATACAATGAACACTTAAGGCAATATGTAATAAATTCACCATCCAAAAACTGATTAGTACAATATGCCGTGGAAAAGTATAGAAAATTTAGCTCACCTCCGTGTTAGGAAAATATAAAGTAAGCTCTTTTTCATTCATCATTGTCACTGTAAAAACCATTTATAAGCAGTGTCGAGTCAGCAAAACTTCAAAAAATCATCTAGTATTTAATTATTTTTATGCTAGTAGGGTACAATTGTCTAACAAAATGTCTAAACATAACTATGATGGTTTTAAAGGCAACTTCTCTTATAAATCTAAAAAAACATGATAATAGCAGCCTGGATCCAGACTTGCATCCGGCACCCCATATACACATGCAAGTAAGTGGGGTGTTTGAGTTGAGGGCACATGCGCCCTCCAGATGTTACACGCACGTAACTTCTATCTTACGTAACTTAGTTTTGTACAATAGATTGTCATAGTAAGGGGCTGTGCTTCCCCCCCACCAAGGTGGGCAGGAGGAAGCATATAAATTGTACAGTGTGGGATATCCCACTTACGCATGTATCAGCGGTCGTACAGAGAGAGAGAGAGATCAGACCGGTCTGCAGAACACAACCCAGGACACCATACCTTAGCAGTTAGGTCCTTTAGGTATGCCAGCTTTCAGGTGCTGGGGTGAGCAATATGATTAGGTTGATTGTTCCTGGGGATGAGATCAGTTCCAGAGGGCACCAAGAAAATGAATGGTGTTAGGGTATCTGATGAACCCCCCATCTGCTATTGGGCCACAAATTCACATCTAGTCATCAATTCTGATTTGGCCCCAATTAATAAACCATGTTCCCTTTTAAACAAAGAAAATGTCTCCATGTATTTATTTCATTAAGGTGTGCTTGGCTGGATGGTGTGAAAGTGGGTCCCATGCCTTTTCCCATTCAAATTCAAATACAAAGAAAAAACAAACATTTAAAGGTGTCTAATACTTTTGCTCTCTCTCTCCCCCTTTCTTTCTCTCTCTCACTGTCTTTATAGACTGCTAAATCAAGGCAAGTGGAAGCACACACATGTACAGCTTACAGGGCCAAATTGAGGGCCCCAAGGGCCTGGGGCTGAAAATTATCAAGGGCCCACACTATACAGTATTCTTTGGGGGAGAATGTCAGTTCCTATCTATCATCATCACTAATCCATCCCTTCTACTTTGTTCTCTAAGAAGCTGCATACTTCCTAGTTCCTACCTTACATATAATGCATAACGCTGTATCCTCTTCTGTAAATCAAGGGTATTCAATATATTGAATTTAGCCTGGAACAGTTTATGACCCACTTTTCCTGAAAACATCCCCCAGGATACCCATTGTCCAGTAAATAATGCATGAATGTTCCATACAGTATGGGTTTTATCTGAGGAAACTTGTTTTGACACCTTGTCTGGCTGAACGTTCCCTGTAATAATATCAGTAAAACTGAAACTGAATACACAAGAATTAAGGATTACTGGCCGAAGCCTCAGAGGGTTACATGGTTACATATTGAAGACTTTCCATCACTCAGACTCTCCTTGCTCAGTTTAACAATATTATTTGCAAGGGCCAACTAAGAAATGCTGAACTCTGGCAGAGACAAGATTAGTTTGCCAGGTCAGTCTGGGGTACATTGACGATTTAAATTGCTGACTATATTAGTTATATATTTAGTGTGTGGTGTTACTTTTTAAGGAAAGGTACAACCACGATTGCAAGAATAAGCTTGACAAGGCTTCCAGTTTTAGATTCGCACAAAAATATAAATAAAGGTTTTTTTTTTAAATGGAAAAGAAGAAGAAAACAAACAAACAATGATAATAAAGACTATTTTTCTTATTATGATTCAGGTTTGCTATCAACTTCCTGAGACTTGAAGCATTGTTTTTCTGCCTGTTTCTTCAATAGCCAATTTTTTTTAAATGGTCATAAATCCAGAGGAACTCCTTTATCTTTTGTTGATACATAGGGCCAGATCCAGACCTACGACCCCTAGCATATTTACGCTCGCTGTAGTAGTGAAAACGCTGTTTTGCATGTTCTGCACATGCACACGGCAGATGTTACGACCAAAAACTCTGAACGGGCATGCTTAGGCGCGTAAGTACGTTCAGCCATTATGGCCGACAGCAGTTACGCTTGGTAAAGTTAAGGTAGGGTTTGGCAAGCGTAAAATTGTAAAAATATGTACGACCTAGGGGAGTGCCTAGGGGAGTGCATAGTAATTACGCATTGAAACATAAACCGAACGTAGTTCTGGATCTGGCCCATAGACACTAAAGGTGTATATTATAATATATTGGAATGGACTGGATTTCACCAGTCAAACGCCAGTAATTAATAGACAATAACACAATAATTTCACTCCTTGCTTAGTGTTCCACAGCTACCCGCAGGTATGGGGAGTGCCTAGGGGAGTGCATAGTAATTACGCATTGAAACATAAACCGAACGTAGTTCTGGATCTGGCCCATAGACACGAAAGGTGTATATTATAATATATTGGAATGGTTGTATCAAATAACCTTTCTAATGTTCACCAGTCAAACGCCAGTAATTAATAGACAATAACACAATAATTTCACTCCTTGGTTAGTGTTCCACAGCTACCCGCAGGTATATCATGTCTGTATAGCTTAAGTATATATATACACAAAAATCATTTTACAATAACCAGGATCCGGAACTGCTGACTCAAACTGACTTATGCAAGCAGTTTGCTTTCGTACTGCCCATATTTATGCATTCAGGATGCATTTACCTTGCACTCGCGACAAGAATGGTGGGTTGCATCCGGAATGCTATTCATACAGTCAGGGCTTGGCTAAGCCATTACGTACACGGCAGCATTCTATTTGTGGCTCTTCCACATGCAGGGACTTAAGGTAGGACTGAGCAACAGAAGTGCAGGGGTGTACGGAATATAGCATTGCAAATTCTGTACATTAGCCTCTTAATTCTGAATTAGGCCCAATGTTCAAAGTCCTAGATTTAAGATAAATACAACTTTTTGTTATTTCTTATGTATATAAATATTTGTGTTATGTACTTTATACATAAATAAAGAGTTCATACAAGCAGTAGCTTCTGCTGTGCTGACAGGTTTGTGTCTGGGGAGGGGATTATTTACATGACCCAGACCACTCTTCTCTCTTCTCATGTAAGGAATGGGGAGGAGGGCTACTCTAGATATGCAGATGACATGCACTGATGGAAAGCTCCATTATTTGCAATGTCACAGGCTTCAGCAAAGGCTGCATTGGCCTGCTGTAGTGCTCCAGCAAGCCCCTTATATGTTACGTGCTGGATCCCCTCTCACTCTGTGACTTATTTCTGTCCATTCATTTCATAGCACAACACACACAATGTATATGTATATGTGCAACACTATTCAATTTTCCTACCTTTATAATGTGGCATATTTTCCCAAATTTTCCCAAAATTACCAACCTTTACAGTTTTTAACTATTCCAAATGTGTCATTTTTAATATTGTTCTATAAAATATGGCATGCAACAGATGATTCTCCAAGCTGAAGTGAAATTTCAGCTTAATATGTAAAATACTTTCTAAGATACAGTCCCTTAAAGGCTATGCCTTCGCCCATGTCAATCTGCAGAATGCGATTTATTGGAGTCAACCTTAATATAAGGGCAAGATAGTGCCCTTATAATATATAAAAAGACAATAGCTTTCAAAACTTTCAAAACCAGTTTCCAAAATGCTGCATTGAATAATCATTACAATAAAATGTAGTATTTATCTGGCATGTAATGATTTTTAATACATTGTAGAAGGGAGATAGAGATCATTATATAAGATATTTGGGACACATTTAACATGCAGATAGAGAGTCAAAACACTTTCCATTTTTTATTTTAAGAGTAACCATGAGAAGTTATTGAATTGTCTTGTCACAAATCCAATGTACTCAACATTAACATATAACATGGGACCGCATAGAACCTATCAACCAAGAACTAGAAGGACCACTATGGAAAGAAACCACAGGCAGCAGTATTATTACATAGAATCTGCATGGGTCAGGATTGTTTCCATTTTAGACTGTTATTTAGCTTAGGTTGACTGTCCACCAATGTTAGATTAACCCCAAGAACCATTAAAGCCGTCTCTCCTTTCAATTGAAATCAAGACCTAAAAATCACATTAAAAATTGATAGTTTTTATTAGCTACTTTTACATTTAAAAGGTTTCCTATGTTTAAGATCTTAGAAAATGGTTAGATTTAGTCTGATGGCAGTATGCATACTATCTACACAATAAAAAGTAGTGGTAAAAGCACAATACATGTTTAACACATGGTAAATGTACCTCAATAATCCCAAGTACATTGTGTTTTTATGTTTTTTGTTAATTCTGACAGCACAAATAAGGACACAGAATGTTACAGACCATTATAAATCACTAACTAATTAAGACTAGCATAAAAAACATTTCTATTAGTATTTTTTTTAAATATTAGTATCTACATTTTTGCTTTTTATTTTGTGTTATGTGTAGTTTGTTACAGTTCCAAACATTTTTAGTCTTTAAATAAAGCTCTAAAATATTGTAGATAATGAAACATTGTTTCGTGCAGTACATAAATTACTCCAAAACTATCCTCGCCATGCTGGCACGGACGAGGCATGTGAATGTCAAGTGTCGTCCCCCCGTACAGATCTCCTAGCGCGCAGTACTGAGTTCCGTATGCTAGGCAATCCGAAGCATAACATCTGGTGCACACATGCGCAGATGTTACATTTCAGGGGACTTAGAGGCTTGAATAAGTCTTTATTATATGAGGATCGGGCCCATAGTTGGTTAAGCCCTACCTAACCAAGGTCATCTCCCAAGCTGCCCATGGTAATCCAGTCTAGAATTCCTTCCCTTTCTGAGCTTCCTACTTGGTAATTGTTTTGTATTTGTATTTGTTTTATTTGTCTATGCAGATTGTTTCTAAACATAAAATAATGTTCCTCAGCTTCAGGTTTTTATGTGTTACATAATATGTATGTAATGTTGTACATTTACTGAGTAAGCGGTTTTTAAAATAACAAACATTTGCTTCAACCAATACGTCTTTGGCATAACTGCATCAAAACCCATTCACAGAGAGCTTTCGTATTCAGCTTTTGGGCTTTTTCAACATGACTTTTGTCTTGCCAATTATATATTCCGTTCTATTATCTACACATAGTATCTTAGTTTCCTGCCAAACTTGTTGCTTACTTTAGCAAGATAGTCTTTCTGTTCTACAGTGGTTCATCCTTGCTGTGTATATTGACTTGATCATTGGGGGAAAATATGACTTCTTTCATAGGGTCTTGAAGTTCCTTCGCCCACAAACATCTGTGTTTATCAAGTCCGGAGGCTGTTCAGTTCTGCCACTGGTTTTTGAAAATGTGTCCTTGTTATTTTGCCTTTCAAGTTTCTAGTACATTTCAGCAACTGGTTGCATTGCAAGATTTTGATCCTGGTAGCGAGCTCTTTCCCCCTCCCATGAAAACCTTCTTTATTGCTTTAGGGTTCCTAAAGTATATATTAAACATTAGTGTGCTTGGTAGTGTTGTTCCACAATTTTGTTTCCTAAGGAATACAACTCCCTTTTTGTCATTCATGTGACATCCTTGATTGTCACAATCTCGCCTTGCTGTCAATTCTTTTAAAGGATAAGAAGGTCCTTTCAATTATAGACACAGTCGTAGCTAACTGTAGCTGCAGGAGGTGCAGGTGCTACAGGCCCCTGATGCGAAGAGGGACCTGAGTAAACCTCACTCTCCTAGACTCCTGCTCTCCTCTAAAAAGAACATTATTTCCTAGAAGTGTATTATTTATTGGCTTCTACCTAGCAAATGTAGAGGTGACTGGGTGATAAATGTAACTCTCCTCTATTCCCTGATGTCATTTAAAGTCCATTTGGTACAGTAATGTTCTCTTTCTTATTTCAGTGAGAGAAGAATCTACCAGTGTTAGTTATAGGATTCTTGACTTTTTAAAGCTCAAGTTAAAGTACCTGAAGCATTGCCATTATTTATAGCACTTTTGACCCTCTGATGATTATTTTGTGTCTGATTTATTTCAGCTTTCTAAATTAAAACCTACACATTTTTCATAGGCAGGTTTTTCCTTGCAGAGAACTACTTAGTTTTACATTGTTAGCTATAGTTCTTATGCAAATCTTGTCAAATGAATGTGCATCTTGTTCTAGGCACATTTTATGTGCTCTGTTTTCTGGTTACATTCACAGTCCAAATTTATATCTGACCACTGCTTTTAGAACTATGATAAGCTTCGCTGTTCATCTAAGCCTGTAGTGGCCTGTTCCTGTCTGAACTCTGGACCTGCCCCCACTCCATCCCAAGCCGGTAAACTTCTGCCCCTGATTTTTTTTTTTAACAAACCAAGGGCCAGATTTACTAAGCTGTGGGTGTTGAAAGAGTGGAGAGGTTGCCTATAGCAACCAATCAGATTCTAGCTGACATTCTCTAGAATGCAATAGTTAAAGAAGATCTAGAAACTGATTGGTTGCTATGGGCAAACTCTCCACTCTTTTAAAACCCACAGCTTAGTAAATCTGGACCCAATTGTGTTAAAGACATAGGACCGTATTCACACTCTACAAGCGCAGAATCTGTTTGTATGCTTTTACGATCAGATAAAGTGCGCATGCCCAGAACCCAAATATATGCACGTAAACCATGGCCAACTGATTCACATACACGGACGTCAGGCTTAGGACTGATGCGTGCATTGGCATGGAACGTGCCCTGCATGCATGGCTAGATTCACAATAGGAATGCCTTACGGCTCTAACATATGCACGGGAAAAGTTAAGGTAACCCTCGACCACTCGTAAGTTGAAGCAGCATATTGTTTGCTGTGAGGCCATGCGTCTTCTCTTACTTAGTTTTTAATTAGTTTAGGACACACCTGCTGCGTGTTTATAATCAATGGATGTGTGTTTAAATTAAACAAATAAATGTAAATCCAATGCTGATTTTACATTTTGTGCAAGACTTTAACATTGTAAAGGTGCCACTTTCGGTTAGCGTTTGTAACGGTTTTCTTTAGATTTTTAATTTACTTATAATTTTGTGAACAAACACTATTACTTTTACTTATATTTAACTGTGTTGATTGTTTGTGTTGTATTTATTTTTTAAATGTACATTTTTTAAATGTTATATGAGTCACAGTATGCAGTATGCATTTATGTGTATTGTAAAGTATGTCAAGATTAATCTTATTTCAAGTTGTATTTTTAATGGTTACTTTTGTTTACATATGTTAATGAGAGTATGAGCTGTTTTTAGATAAAATGAAATAACTTTTCCAAAGCCTAATTAGTGCGTTTAGTTCCGTATCTTTGAATCATAAGCAATTTTAAGCATCTAAACGCACAATCGATTCACAGTTAATAAAGTCTGTACCTAATTATACGAAGAAAAGACTTACGTCCTTATTTTGCACTCCCGACACGGCGAGAATGGTTAACTGGGTTTTTTGTTTTCTCTGAATCGGTATTGCGGATTTTTCACGTGCGTATATTTAAGTAAGTTTGCAATTTTACTCTTAAATGTGAATGCGTTCCATAGAAGACAAGTAACAATCAAAGAAAATCAGTCCAGTTAATTACAGAATCTAGCTATCAAGAGTGTTATATTAAAAGGATTTTAAACTGACATTGGGAGATGAACCTTTTACTAGGCATCTACTTCTTGCACCTAGCTGCTTAAAAACCTTAAAAACTGTGAGTGAAAGTTAGTTGGTTTCTTTAAATGTGGCAATTGCTGTATATGAAAGTATGCTCGTTTAAACAAAAAAATATATTTTGTAATCATTCTGAGAATATTCAATTTCATATTAAGAGTAACATGAATCGTTACCACCTACATTATCTACTGTACATGATCGAGTGTTCCTGTCATTTGAAATACAATGGTAAAGTAAGCTAAAAATAAATCCAAGAACATGGCCAGAATACATTTTTAACCCATTTAGTATCAAGACTTCTAACAGAAAAACATAACGCCAACTGTACTGATATGGCTTTCAAGGCATATGATGATGGGAGAGATATATTGAATAAAAATGATCGCAAAGCAAAATGTTCTGAATATATACTGTTCAATTTTTTTATTCCCCACTGAACTAAATTAGGGGTTGAAATAGCACCCTTCATTTAGAATGTGTAAAGTGTTTTCTTTTTTCATTTTTTTTTTTTACGTACACTTATGGTTTGATTTAAATTTATTTAGAAATGACTGTATAGACTGATTCGCTATGTAGAGCAGTGCTCCTCAACCTTTTCTCACCCTCGGCACACCTAAGACCTTCCCAGAATTCCGCGGCACACCTAAGACCTTCCCAGAATTCTCAGCACACCAAGAGCAAAATATACAAAAAAAAGCA
>WWET01005465.1:74583-86677 GCA_011038615.1 Limnodynastes dumerilii | reverse complement strand
GGAAAAGCGGAGCTTTTCTCATTTAAATATCCTGGCACACCCCCCTTTTCAGTCGGAGTCGGATGCTGGCAGATACCATAAACTCCGCCAGCAATCCGACTTCCTTGCGCCTTTTGCGCATGCGCAAAAGCACTAAATAGCTTTGCATCCGTGTGAATTTCACACGGATGCGTAGCTCTGAATCCGGTCCTTTATCCTCAACTCCTTGAACAATGTTTATTGGTTACACAGCGAATTACTTTGCACTTGTCCCTTTAAGGTTTTCGGCATTAATAAAGTCTCTTCAACAAGGCAATATTACCTATGCACGCATCACTTTATTCCCAACTTGTTTATCAAAGTTTATAAATTGAACCGGGTATTAATCTGAACCTAGGCACAAGTCACTTTAATGGCGCGATTATGTAGAAGCACAAGTCACTTTAACAGCGCAGCTTTATGAAGGCACATCTCAATTTATTAGCATTGGCTTTGTGGAGGCACAATTCACTTTAACAGCGCAGATATGTGGAGCACAGTTCACTTTAATAGCGCAGCTATGTAGAGGCACCAATCACTTTAACAGCGCAGCTATGTGGGGCACAGTTCACTTTAAAAGCGCAACAATGTCTCAATGCGTACTAAAAGCAACTCTGTTTCCACACTGTAACAATTACTGACTTGGCAACAACTTTCCTCCTTCTTTATAAGGCTCACTACCAGAACCCTTACACCTGCATTCCTTAGGCTCTGACCCTCGTCTGTACATTCCTGCCCGCTCTCCGTCCGTCGACTGACCACTGCTATTAATGACACAGCCGCCTCTCCGCTCCCAATCACCGCTTCCTCTATCCTCCTGCCAAAAACCTCTGCTCCGACTTCTCCCTCCGGCTCCGTTCATCACTATCAGCTGTCTTTTTCTTCTCCGTCCAACCCACTCTGTCACCACGTCTTCTTCCTACTCTCCTCTGTAACGGACTAACCCTAACTGCTCCAACTGCCTCCTGACTTCCCCTCTCCTTGCGCAAAAGAAACTTCTAGTCTTCCTCGTGCCCTTATATGTGTCCTCTCTCTCTCTCTCTCTCTCTCTCGCGCTGCAGCTCGCGTCCCTCCAGCTGGTGGTTGCTAAGCAACCGCCCGCACCACACTGACACCCCTCATGTGCCAGAAACAATGTAAAAGCACCAACCTTGCACTGGGGTATCACAAAGGTAACAGCCGGGGATCTGTTATCACATTGCACGGCGCACCCGCCTGCCTGCTAGTGTGTATTAAGTGCCGTGCTACATACCACAATATTGTCGGTGGATGTGATGGTACTTCTTTATTTTTGCGGCCCCCTGCTGCACTACGCTACTTACGTATTATTATTATTTTTTTTTTCTCCAGCAGAGGGATGCTGCAGCTGTGGTTTGTGTGTGTGTGTGTGTGTCCGTGACACACACATGTGTGTCTCTCCGTCCCCAATGTCGTCCGTCCCCGTCCCCCCCCTTCGTGTCCCCAATGCCGTGGTGTCATGTCCGGCCGCCTCCAGAGGCTCCCGCCCGGGACGGACACACACACACACACCACATGTGTGTGTGTGTGTGTCTCCGTCCCCAATGTCCCGTCCGTTCGTCCCCCTTCGTATCCCCAATGCCGTGTCATTGTCCGGCCTCCAGAGGCTCCCGCCGCCGCCAAACAGTCCGTCCCGGTCCCCGTCCCTCTCCCTCTCTCTCTCTCTTCTCTCTCCCCCCCTTCGTGTCCCAGCATTGCCCGTGCTGCCCCCAGAGAGAGAGAGAGAGAGGGAGAATTGGGGGAGAGAAAAAAAAAATAAAAAATATTGCGTAACTTACGGGGATAGCGGGGATACGTAAGTTACGTAGCGGGGGCCGCAAAAATAAAGAAGTACCGATGTGATTGTAAACCAGTTTCCTTGCATTGTCTAATTTAAATGATCTTCTCTGTGCCGCGGTTACTACACAAATGTGGTTATTTCAATCAGGAGGAACGTTGCATTTATATTGATATATGCTCATGATTCTCTGTTGCCTTATATATGAATGCATCAATACTCAACTTTAAGCTGTGGGTCTAAGACTGTATAGTTTAATCCTACCTATATTAGCTTCTTTGACTATTGAAGTAAATTATGAATTTCTACAAGTGATATAAATCAGTTTAATTGCTACAAGTTGACTTGCTGCTAAACTATATTGAAAAATTACTTAATGTGACACTAAGATAAAATTAAAGCTGCCACTAAGGAAAAAAAAAGGGTGGATTTTATTAGCCATTTTAGAATTTAAAATGTGAATTTAGATATTGGGCCAGAATTACTGAGGTGAGATTTTCTCTAGCGATTTAAATCGCCAAACATCACTGTCAGACTCTGGCAATTTTGCCCTGACTTTGCATTAATAAATACAGCGATTTGAAAATCGCTGCTAAAGACTAGTAAACTCAGGCGACTTTGATAAATAGCCTTTAGTAAATCTGGCCCATTGTGTTGTAGAGTGACAACAAATGTGATATTGTTGCTTTATATCTATATGGGCCCATATTCTATATATTTTAAATAATATTTATGTTTGATAAATTGTGTTGTTTTTAGAACTATATGCAGTTCATGAATTTTTATATATTTTTTGAGTACAATATATTACTTTTTAGATTGCGCAGGAATTTTCTTTTTTTGTTCAAATACAATAATGACTTTCAATTGCAAAGAATACTCTGTAAAGACTGCTTTTTTGTATTAGTTTGATATTGATTTAGTTACTCATTTGACTGTTTATTTATAATAAAATATTGTGTTTTTAGGGTATCCGAGCACAGTGCTACTCTTTTTCCTGCCTGGGTATGTAAATGTATACGTATTATATAGGGATGACTTCAGGGACCAGATTTACTAAGCTGTGGGAAAGAAAAAGTGTTGATGTTGCCCACAGCAACCAATCGGAGTCTAGCTCTCACTTTCCTATTACATAATATAAAATGTCAGCTAGAATCTGATGGGTTGCTATGGGCAACATCCCCTCTTTTCCTTCCGCAGCTTAGTAAATCTAGCCCCAGAAATGGTTTAAAAACGGACTTACATTTTAACCCTTTAGTGGTCAAGAAAAACAACTTAACCATCTAATATAAGAAGCATTGATAACTCTTTTAGGTATCAGGTAATATGCATTTAGTTTAGATGTACTTTTTTATTGTTTGGCGAACCAAATATACTATGTCTAATTAGGGCTAAGTTTATTTTTGCCATATTTTTTATTTAGAAAACACATTAGAACACAAACATTCATAATGACAGGTTTTTGTAGGTTTTGTCTACAGCTTAAATAACTTCTTACTGAAAGACAATACTATTATATATTACACCTGTTCTATATTAAACAAATAGATAAGTGTATGCAATTCTTCTATAGAACAATTATTATTACAAACAATCTGGTCAAAGCTTTGATAATGCTGACACATATTAGATTTACACAAACAGTAACATTCCACATCATGCTTGGATTCTGTCAGGCTAGATATACATCTATTAGGCATGCGGGGTTGGACCTTGGGCATTCCTCAGCCCTCACTTGCACAAACCTTCTTTTGTTTCTGATCACCAGGTGAAGTAAAGATATTCTCATGACAAACCTGAGAAAATAAGTCAGAAATTATTCTTACAAAATTGAATACATATCTCTAAAGACAAGCTATAAAAGCACAAACAGCACATACATGTAATGTTTATCTGAAAATAGCAGTAATAAGTACCATATTTTTTCCAGAACTTAATTGTTTTCACTGTTTCTGGGGGATTGCTGTATATTTTAGCATATATGGTTTAAATAACAGCTGTTTTTTTATATTTTTTTTATTAGATAAGACAGGGTTGGCAACTTTCTGGGCCAGATGCACAATCCTGGACGTATTGCACATACGTCCTTAATTTACCGATAATAGCTACTACGCATGCCTAGTCACTATTTTACATAATCTACGTATTGTTTTGTTATGTAGATTGCATATATGCGGTCTTAAAGAAAATAGTTAATACACATGCGTAGTAGCTATTATCAGTAAATTAATTACGTATGTGCAATATGTCCAAGATTGTGAATCTGGCCCTCTATCTCTTCTCTCCGAGATCTCAGAGGGAAGAAGGAGATGCCGGTATGGCGGCAGGGCTTAATGATGTGATTTATGCAAATCACTATAGATTACTATAATGAGCGGCAGGAGTGTTATCTCATGCGGGAGATTTGCCTGCTCTCTCGGGATACTGGGAGAACTGCACAAATTTCAAGAGACGGAAACCCTGAGATAAATAATGTGGGTTTCAATTAAAGCTTATGCTGAGCAAGTTAGGTATTTTTAAAAGGGTTAGATTTGAAGTACTGTTTAATTAATTTATATTTGTTGTTTTTTTAATCCAATAATTTTTAATAGGTTTTCCAAAAACATACATGAAAAACAAAAAACAAAAACATGGTGCACTTCACTAATATTTTTACAGTGTGAGAGATGAATACAATTTTGTTTAAAAGGTGCATATGTGAAAATAGGGCCGTATGCAGACTCCCGGACGTATAACATATATGTTCGGAGTTTTTTTGACTACTGCACATGCGCAGTAAATTTATAACATCTTTTCTTTAAGACCGCATATATGCAATCTACGTATGGAAAAGATGCGTAGATTACGTTATAAATTTACTGCGCATGCGCAGTAGTCAAAAATTTTAAAATCCGGACATATATGTTATACGTCCAGGAATCTGCATAAGGCCCTTAGAGAGAACACAGTGCAAGTGGAGATCCAGCTTTCTTTGAAGAAAGGGGAGGACACTACCCTTGCACACACATTCTTATTATCCAAGGACCCTACCTTAAGATTTCCAATGCATACTCACTTAGGATACAACATTAGTCTGGACAGAGAACGATTGGAAACAAAAACTGGCGCTAGAGTACAAATATTAGATATAATAGCAGTAATAAAAAAAGTTATAATTGTATAATACCAGCTGCTGTTTGAGAGGAGTGTGTCCCTCTCCTCAAAAAACCCCACACAGGATATAAAACGTACAAGCAAACCAAGTGAAACAGCGCTACATGTATTAACTAGATATTTAATGTTGGATGATATATAAATGAATATCAATATGTAAAAATAAGTGTATAGTTGACCTTGATAAGTCGTATGGAGAACGGCACCAGGAACTACTAGATAGAAAAACTTTCAATTTATTCAAAACAATACCTCTAAAATCAAGATAAAATATACATAAAAATATCATCGAACAGCATAAGACGTGCTTTTGTGATCTTTGTGATGTATATCATTGAAGACCTGATCCTGGTAGTAATAATATTAGAGATTTCAGTAATTTATATGCAAAAAAAGTCTGTATCAAGGTTCAAAGGAATTCCACCCTTAAGCAGGGTTAATAGCATGTTGTAGAGTCACACAAGTCAATTCTAATCTCCAACAGTGCTTTATGTGCATGTGTAGACACTACATTTACAGAAAAATGTATTTCGGTCTTACCCCGGTTGGCGGGATAATGCTCTCACTGAAATCGAGATGTTTGGTCCGTATTAGCACGGGACTTCTCCTGCTCATCAGGATGGGCAGTCTGACCATGTGGTGGAATAACAACATGCTGACTCGTGTTGTCCTCCGTCTCCCAGTTTGGTACGAGCTGAGTGTCTGCTCTCAAACATTCTAAGCGGCTCCACACTCCCCGCTTAGTACGGAAAATTTTCTCTCGCTGTCTGTGACAGTCCAGCTGCTATACGCTTCTAATCTACAATAGATGTAGTATGGATACGCACAGGTATAAATTATCCAGGTCAAAGTCTCCACACTGCTGACGCGTTTTGTCTGGTCACTCCAGACTTTTTCAAAGCGAATGAATAAGCACTCTATAGGACTCCATATAAAAGCCCAAGTCACAGGTGGTTAAATAATTAATTCCGATTCTTAAAGGTAAATATGTCCATTCCTTAAAAGCCTATCTGAATCACTGGATGCCGCTCTCCTAAATGCCTAACCTTAAATTACACACTACATTCTCAATTTTATATTTTAAAAGGGGTTCAATATTTCTATATAAACACAGTAATAGTAAATCTATATCTCAGGTGACTGAATGGAAATATATTTAAAAATAATAATGAAACATTGATGATAATAATAAATATAAATCAATTTAAATGTGCACAAATACAGATGAAGAATGTGAATACCAATAAAAATAAGGAATAAAATGAATACATATAAAAATACATTTAAAGAAAAATGATGAAGATAATAATAATAATAAAAAAAAAAAAAAATTATCAGAGTCTGGACAGGGTGCAGGGCACTTAGCATGTTCTTACTATAATATTGAAACTAATCTCCCCCCTCCTACTTGCACCCGCACCTGTCCTGCCCCAATGCAGTTAAAACCATCAGCACTGATGTTAGGATCCCAAGGATGCAGATCCGTACTAAAAGTAAGGCACTTGCGCATAAGTCATCACAAAATGTAAGTGTTTTCCGATTCTAGCAATTTCTAAACTTTTTTTTTTTTCTAAGTTTTAGGGAAAGTGGGATGTGGTCCTTATGAAAGATTCTACATGTAAATAGTTAAGGTGCTCTAGCACATTAGGAGCATAGTTAATAACGTACTCAACAATGTCTCTGAAAAAGGAAAACATTTTTTATATCTGCAGATAACATATTGTTTGAACAATCCCTTGTAAATCCACTGATGCATTGCACCTGGAGCCATTAGATCAGTTTCTTTAAGTAAACAAAGGAACTTATCACTTATGACGTAAAACAAACAGTGTCCAATACTGGATTGTTCTAAATATAAACACAGTCGGAAATGCAGATGCCCACAAGCACATGTAAATAAAATGAAATAAGACAAACGCAGTTATACACTGACTAGGTACACAGCAATTAGAAAAAAAGGTAAGGAATGTAGCGCAATGGGGCTTCCAGAGACCCTGCATCCAACTATGATTTAATATGATGAAATATTTCCATGTACCTGTTTAAATACACCAGTAAATAAATTTAAGATTTATAATTATGGGCACATACAAGAAATGTTTATATATTAAATCAAGCTGCCATATATTAGGGTTTGTGCTTTACCCTAAAAATTTGAGAGTTACCTCCCACAAAAAGCTATATACTCAAATACAGTGCTATCAATATACCATTACAGTATATTAAAATGTATAATTACCAACTACGTGTTGGCATTAATGAAGTAGGTACCGACAAGTAATAAATAAAAATTGGTATTTTTTCACACACAATAAATAATTGAATAATTAAAAATAGGTTAAAACCCACTTGGATCCTCTGATTTTGTTTATATAGTAGAGCACTAAATAATTATAGTATTTTCAATGCCGCACAATGTTCCGTTTGTTGTATAAGTGATATAAAGGAAAAACTTCCGTAACATATGTCTGTTGGTAACTCACGCTCTAAGCACCCCCGCACAGTCCTGCTATAGATGGTAATGATGATACCTGGTGTCCGCTTGGGTCTCCCGCTTACCCACCGCTCAGAGGGCTATGTTGTCCGCTAGCATTGATACCCCGATTCCAGGTGTCCACTTATTAGGCGATGCACGACTCCCGTTATGGGCTCTGCTGATATGTTGCCCGTGGATTAATAGTCCACTGTGCAGGTCCGGTGCGCATGTTGGTTTGTAAGTAGGTTGAAGTAATTTCCTCTCTCTGACGGGTGGCTAGCCTATGTCAACTGTGTAAGATCTCAGCTAAATATAAGAGGTCACTTTCTTCACTCCCCTAAATGAATTTAAGCAATCACCACTTTGTTTAACTCTGTTTGGAAACATGTTTAGGAAAGGCAGTAACCAGAGGGAGTTAGCCCACATAAGTTAATGCTAATTTAAAGGATGCCTCATAGGTAAGTTGGCATGATACATGATCCAATATAGGGACTCTCACTGTTTACATTTAAGACCACCTCAGCAGAAAAGCCTTGAAACTGACAGATGGCCTATTATCACAGTATTTGCATCTGCTGATTTTGCAAAATGAAAACACAAGTGGAAGAAGTGGTTTCATAAGTCCACCTATCGACCGTGGAAGAGATTGCTTTTAAACTCAGCGTTTCTGTGGGTTCTGTGCATTGGATTGTCCTTCTGCAGCAGTTTCTCTGTGACACCAAGTTTTTTTGAAAGACACGTATGCAGGTTGTGCAGCCTATGCATCAGCAATTTTCCAGTGGTCTCAACACACCCTCAAAAAGTGGTTGCATCGTCCATGCAGTCGTGGCGTCGATATTGGGAAAAACGTTTGCAGTTAGATGGAGCCCATGTTGAGAACTGACAGTAGTTTCAGCTTCCTGAATGTGTCTGGTTTCCCTCAGCTGGTAGGTAAACAGTCTGGAGGTGTGCCTGATCATTGTAGCTGATTGGAGGAGTGAACTTTAAATAGCTTGCTGCCTGGATGTCTGATTGTCGGTTATAGCGTCTGGTTTCCTGCATTCTGCCTGCCGTTTGATTGTATTTACCTTGTGCTCTTGCCTTGAATATTGATGTGTACCTTGCTCCCTTCATCCATTCCTGTTATCCTCTGCCTTCCATTGCCATCTCTGTCTCTGTGGTCTGTTCCGTCCTCTGTGTGAATCACACATCGCGTGTGGCTTGCTGCACACGCTGGCAGCCTCGGCCCGGCTAGTTGTCGCTTCCTCCTCATTGCACAGTGGTGTGTGCGTGCGTGTCATCTCACACTACACAGGTGAGTTATTCCACATACCCCTCTCCTGTGTTTGCTCATTGTGTTTTCCATCTCACAATGTGCTGGGGTTCCCCTGTCGAACTACCTTTGTCTGTATTAGTACACTCGGTGTTTGCCATTCCGTGAGTCTTTTTCTGGTTCGTATTGCTACCACTGCATTTCCATCTCTCAGTGTGTGCCCCTCAAGTGTGAGTCAGCCCATCGAACTCTGTTCATCTATATAGGGGCGTGTTTTGTTTTATCTGTCAACGTGTCTTGCTCTCTGTACACTTCTTGGACCTGTTGTCCACCTGGGTTCCTACCTTTGTGTTTGTCATCTGCCAGTTGGTTAGGTTCCTCTCCGAGGGCTTGTGTTGTTACCTTGTCACATCTGGGGTTAATTTCCTGTTATCCTACACTACCCTCTGGTTCCTTAACCGCTACTTATATCTGTACATAAGTGGCTTAGCGGCAGATGATATATATTCCTGTCAGGTCCCGTATCGCGCTGGCCACCCGCTCCCTCAGATTCCTCTTACCTGATCCAGCGTGGAACAGCATGCCCTGCTGCGCTGGCGTCCTCTCTTCTCCTTCGGTCCTCAGCGCCTGCAGCACGCGTCTCTCCTCCCCCTGGCATCCCTCGCGGCTGGTTGTCAGGGACGCAGATTTTGTTTCTCTGTCGGGCTGGCGTCGGACCGTATCCTAGCAACCTGGATGCCAGCCTATCTCCTCCATTGGCGCGTCCGCGGCTCGCTCCTATAGGCTCTCTCTGGTATTTAGCTTCCTGTCTCCCTGCCACACGCGCCGGTTCTAGCTTCTGTTTAGCTTTATAGCCCCCTCTATTTGCCTTGTGCCTTCTTGTCTCTTCTGTGATTTTTGAGTGTCCCATATCTGTCCTGCCTGGTTCCTGCCTGTGTACCGCTTGTGTCACTTCCCATATCTTACCCTTTCTGTTGTTTATCCATTGTGGTTTACCCCTTGCTCTCCTGTGTGCTAGTGATTGTATCCCTTAGGGGATTTACTTTGGTCTGTGTGTGAGTGTGATTGCCCCTCCCCCTTTCTTCGGTCTGGTGTCATTGTTATCTGTTGCTTGTTATTCGTCTCAGGTCATATTCTGCTGACCTGACTCCTCCCACTTACTCCTCTCTCTACTCTAGCTCTATCTCATTCTATCTGTTCTTTCTATTCTTCTCCCGGGTTTTCTCTGAAGGTGCGTATCCTGACGAAGTCCCACCAGCTCCAGTCTATCCCCACCATCAGGGGCTCTAGCGAACACTCAGATGGAGTTCAGGCTGTACAAACCGGTGAGTTACCCGTTTCTCCTTTACCTCTTGTCTGGTCACCCCGGTTCCCTGTCGGGGTAAGCCCGGGGTACCATTACCTTGTATTCTCCTTGCATTGGGGTCATAACATTATAACCGGCCTTACAGAAATAATTTTGGGAAGTGTGTTTCTCCGACTCCCAATTCTCCAGTGCCTCCCCTTCATGTTCAAGCATAGTATGGATCCCGCAGCCTTGGAAGCAATCAAGGCCTTAATTACCCAGGTCTCTCATTTGGGACAAATGGTCCAGAATTTGACCACCAAGATTGAAACTCAGGATCAGGCTATTGCTGCACTGCTTGCCCAGCCAGTCCAGGCAGAACCTCCAGCACCTGTACAGGACGTCAAGACGCCCCTTCCAGACCGATTTTCTGGTAACCGTTTTGCTTACCGTCTCTTTAAGAATAGTTGTCAGCTTTACTTTCAGCTGAGACCCACTGCTTCAGGCTCTGAATTCCAGAGAGTTGGATTTATTATCTCTCTTCTTCAAGGGGAGCCTCAATCTTGGGCATTCTCTCTAGGACCGGATCACCCTGCTCGTCTATCTGTAAACAACTTCTTTGCTGCTATGGATGTTATTTATGATGACCCGGACCAAGAGGCATCTGCAGAGGCCAAGATTCGCTCAATTCGGCAAGGTAGAAGGTCTGTGGAGGCATTCGCCGGAGAGTTTCGTACCTGGGCTACATTATGTCAGTGGAATGACCCAGCCCTACGGTCCCAGTTTCGTCTAGGTTTGGCGGAATACATCAAAGATTCTTTGATGCAATACCCAACTCCTGAATCCTTGGAAGACCTGATGAGATTGTCAATCAAAATTGACCGGAGGTTCAAGGAAAGGAAGATTAAGATGAGTCTCGCCTTCCCCCCTGCTTCTACTTCTCCACCTCAAGTCTTTTCTTCGCTGGAGGAGGAGCCGATGCAAATCGGTTCTTACCAGCTTACTAGACAGGAGAAGGACCGCCGTCACTTGCTGGGTCTTTGTTTGTATTGTGGGGGCAAGGCCCACATGGCTGATAATTGCCGCAAGAAGGTTAAACAGTCGGGAAACGACCAATCCAGATGAATAGTGAGGAGATTCATCTGGATGCCAGTCTCATCTCCTCTACTAATTCTCTATTACTTCCCATCCTTCTCAAGTTTAACGGTACATCCAAGAAAGTGCAAGCATTCATTGATAGTGGTGCCGCTGGAAACTTTCTAGACTCCAATTCTGCTAGCAAGTGGGGTATCAGTATTCAACCCCTTTTACTCCCATTACCACCTGTGGTCTGAACGCCCAACCACTTCCTGGTGGTCAAATCTCCTTCATTACGGAACCTCTTCAGCTCATGGTGGGAGCCTGTCATTCTGAAATTATTCAGTTTTTTATCATCTCATCACCCGCTGCTGAAATTGTACTAGGTCACCCTTGGCTGTCTAAACACAACCCTGAAATTGATTGGCAGAAGGACGAAATTACTCGCTGGAGAGATTCTTGTGCTACCTGTCTACTAACCCCTGTACGTACTATTTCCTCTGAAGCCCTGCCTATTCCACCCCAATATTTGGACTTTGCTGATGTCTTTTCCAAGAATGAAGCTAACAAATTACCGCCTCATCGTCCATACGACTGTGCCATAGAACTGGTACCAGGCGCAACTTTTCCCAAGGGAAGAGTTTTTCCCCTTTCCATTCCTGAAAGCAAATCCATGGAAGAATATATTAAAGAGGACCTACGGAGGGGGTTTATCCGTCCGTCACGCTCTCCTATGGGCGCCGGTTTCTTTTTTGTCTCCAAGAAAGACGGTACTCTTCGTCCCTGCATTGACTACAGGGCTCTAAATAAGATCACCATAAAGAACAAATACCCCATTCCACTCATTTCTGATTTGTTTGACAGATTGAAGGATGCAGTGATCTACTCCAAAATAGATCTTCGTGGGGCGTACAATCTCATCCGGATACGTGAAGGAGATGAGTGGAAAACTGCATTTAATACCCAGTCGGGGCATTACGAATACCTCGTAATGCCCTTTGGTCTCTGCAATGCCCCCGCAGTTTTTCAAGATTTGAT
>WWET01005465.1:6070-26559 GCA_011038615.1 Limnodynastes dumerilii | reverse complement strand
GCTGCTGGAGGTGAGCACTCAATCTAAAAACACTAAATATACAATCCAAAGTTGGAAATCTGAAAGTTTTAGAGTTAGGACCACCAAAATAGAGAAGCTTAATAAGTAGCTGGTGGCTTATCATATATCTGCAAATGTATGTAACTAATTCTTTGACTTTTATTTTAAAGATAGAAAGTTATGATTAGTGATTGAAAAAGTAACCCACATGTATAGCTTTACCTTTACAGGCATTGCTAAAAATGTTGCTATTTATAAAACTGGACTGAGTGGGAGTCATACTGGGACTACCTTTTTTGTGTTATACTAGTTATTTGAATAGAAAGGTGTGTAACACAGGTGACTGCAATCAGAGATTAGGAAGGAAGAGCAGGAGCAGAGTATTTTGTACCGAATGGAGGGGGTCATGTTGGAGGGTATGCGGCAGAGACCCTCAATAGTAACATGGATCGCCATGGAAACTACTATTATCCATGGCGATCTATTGTTTGTAAATGAGAAACAGTTCATTTTCATATGATAACGCCCATCTTCACATGAAAATGGGCATTATCACATGAAAATTAACTTTGTAAATAGAGCCCAAAAAGCTGCGATGTCCCTCACAGACTCTCACTCTGCCTGACTGAAGGAAGTTCAGCTTTGGCAGCTGCAGCTGGCATTCCCATACTCCTCCCCCTCCATCTTCAGAGCAGCAGTGATAGGTCCTTTTCTATCATATGCTGCTCCTGCTGCCTGTTACCTAGCAGCAGACCACGCTGCACTAATCAGCCATTAAAGTGAATGAAAATGGCTGCTGTCTCTGTCTCTTCCAATTATATAGCTATATATCAGGGAGCAGAGTTTCACTAATCCCTTAAATGACTGCCACAGTTACTTTTTAGAGTCTTATTAATGCAAGTAACTGCTGCCTGTTAATCTTTAATGACAGCTGATGGGTGCTTATGTAACCGTTATCTCACCTCCTGTCCCATTCCCCTTCTCCTCCTCTGACTGCCGTTCCCCTTCTACTCTGGCTGAGGCACTCATTTAAGGGATTAGTGAACGCTGATAGCTTTGTAGATCTAGCTATGTAAAAAGGAGAGCCAGAGACTGCAGGCATGTTTCATGGTCCATGAAGGCCTTTTGAAGTTTTAACCAGCTGGGAGCCTCTGCGTATGTGCAGAGGTTCTCAGCAGCTAACTCTTCTGAAGGGCTTCACAGGACCTCAGAAGTCCGTCGGGGCTTGCAGGGAAGGCAAGTCTCTTTAAATAGCAAGCTTGATTTACATCCCAGTGACGTGTAGCTTGGCCTCTGTCCCGCAGTCAGATGTGTCAGCTCCCGGCTGCTCCTGTATAATCTCTTATATAAAGGTAACAATGCTGCAGGGACTCTTAAATTGAAATCTCCCACCCCCTGGCTCGTGCAGTGAATAATTATGACGTCACTGGGTGCGGGGGCGGGAGTTTCCTCACGCGTCCGTCGGTAATATAACTATTTAATTACAGGAAATTCAATTTTATAATTTCCATATGTACCCCAGCTCTACCCCAAAACACCCCCCAGCCCACCAGGAGGATTTAATATGACTGACTTCTCCTTCAGCACACAGAGTAAAATATCTGTGCGAGGGACATCAGCCATGTTTCTCCTCTCATGTGAAGGCAGTCTCAGTGCACCCAGCAGAGAGCTCTCACTTGACATGTGCAACGTTATGAGCTGTGTGATATTTCCTATCTCTATAATGGGCACATCTTCCTAAATTGTAAATAAACTGTCATTTTCTCTGACACCTCACCCCCCAAAGGCACTCTCCTGGCACATTAGCTCTCTAACAAAAAAAATAGCTAATGAAAAGACCCTTTCTACACTGAGTTATGCCTTCCCAATTAAATGTTAATGTAATATAGACTTTTAAAACAGGAAGTAGAAAAAAACGGCAACATTTTCCAGTTTAACCTGTTCCAGTTTTTTCATTTTTTTATATTTCATGATAGATTTTGGCATGCGGCACAGAGAGACGATTCTGTATAGACTGGTGAAAATGTTATCTTAATGCGTGAAATACTTTCTGAGCTAAAGCTCCTCAAACACCATGCCACCCCTCTCCAAAAGTCAAAGTTTATTATAGTCAACCTTAATATAAGGACACGACACACACACACACACACATATATATATATATACCCTATACCCAACGTAATATACAACGTATACCCTAATATTCCTCACTAAATCTAGGGTGTGCAGTCTCTGTTCCTTAGGATTTTTGGGATCCGTACACAAGGAAGGAAGGATTATATCCTGGTTTACATGAAAAGCTGTCACTACTTTAGGTAGGAATAAGGGGCTAGTACGGAGAACAACCTTATTTGGTAAAAAGTTCATGTATTGCTCCTCAGACCATAAGGCTTGTAGCTCGGAGATTCTACGTGCTGAAGTGATAGCCACCAGAAACAATATCTTAAGAGTTAGAAATTTAATGCTGACTTCCTGTAAGGGCTCAAACGGCATACCTGTAAGGACATTTAATACTAAGGTTAAATCCCACGGTGCAATAGGTTCCTTGAATACTGGTTTTATCTTGCTTACTGCCTGAACGAACCTCGCAACATATTTGTAATTGGCAATATCTAGGCCTAAAATTGCGCTGATGGCTGAAATTTGCACTTTAATTGTACTTGCTGCCAATCCTTTATCTAGACCCAATTGCAAGAACTCTAAAATTGCGGGGATACTAGAGAACAGTTTCTGTTCCTCCATGCACCAATAGGCAAATCTTCTCCAAATTCTACGATATGTAACATTAGTGGTATCTTTTCTTGCTCTCAGAAGAGTAGCCACCACTTTAGCTGAGAAACCCTGTTTCCTTAAGGTCCTGGTCTCAACAGCCAGGCCGTCTGGATCAATGACTGCGGATTTGGGTGATAAAAAGGACCCTGAAGTAGAAGGTCCTTTCTCACTGGCAATTTGTAGTATGGTTGGATGAGCATGCTCATTGCCTTTGGAAACCAGGGCCTCCTGGGCCAGAAAGGCATGATTGCTATCACAGTCACCTTCTCCTGACTCAACTTGCTTAAGAATTTGGGAATGATGGGGACTGGAGAAAAGGCATAGGCCATGTCGAAGTCCCATGGGCTTGATAGCGCATCTGTTTCTAAAGCCTGAGGTTCCCTGTACCTTGAGAAGAACCTGTTCAGTTTTTTGTTTGCATTTGTGGCGAATAAATCCACTTGAGGAGTTCCCCATTTCTTTGTTAGTTGCAGAAATACTTCTTGGTTTAATTCCCAGGATGGTAGATATGTCTGCTCAAGAAGTCTGCTTGTGCATTTTCTTCTCCGGCTATATAAATAGTGGACATGCTCAATATACGTTGTTCTGCCCATGAAAGGATTCTCCTGACTTCTTCCATCATTTGGCGACTTCTCATGCCCCCCTGCCTGTTGATGTGTGACACCACTGTTTTGTTGTCTGATTTTACCAGAACTTGACGTCCCTGTAGTTGATCTTGGAATGCCATGCACGCATGAAGAACTGCTGCGCACTCTTTGACGTTGGAGTGTGCTGCTCTCACTTCCTTTGGCCATAGACCTTGAGCCACCTGTGACCCACAGGTTGCTCCCCAGCCCGATGTACTGGCGTCTTTAGTTACTACTACTACTTGATTGAGAGCAAATGACCTTCCTACCACTAGTCTTGCTGGCTGGGTCCACCACTTCAGGTCTAACCTGGCTTTTTCGGATAGAAAGATCTTTTGCTTGCCATCCTTTGGATTTTTGTTCCATTGTTGTAGGAATGCCCACTGAAAATACCTCATGTGAAGTCTTGCCCACTCCACGACTTCCAAAGCTGAGGACATTAGACCAAGATCTTTAGGCACTGTTGCTGATAATCTTAATTTCTTTAGAGCAATTCTGCACTGTTTCACAATGTTGATTCTTCTGTCCTGTGATAGATAGATTGTCATCTTCACCGTATCTATAAGAACCCCTAGATACTGCATCCTTTGGGAAGGTTCTAGCTGACTCTTTTGGGTGTTTATTAACCAGACGTGCCTGGAAAGGAACTGTACTGCCAGGGCTGAATGCTGATGAGCCAGATCTCTAGATGGAGCTTCTATTTGGATGTCGTCCAGATATGCCCAAATTGCCAGCCCCTTCAACCTCCGTTCTGCTATCAGGACAATTAAGATTTTGGTAAAAGTTCTGGGCGATGTTGCCAGGCCAAATGGCAGTGTTCTGAACTGAAAATGCTTCTCGAAGACTTGAAATCTCAGAAAAGGTTGATGGGCAGCACAGGGATTGAATGTGGTGCATAAAGGACAGTTCAAAATCAAGTGTAACACCTAGGCAGCGAGCTTGGCGATTAGGGAATATTTCAGTGTTGCCAACAGAAATAGAGAGACCAGGTGGATAGCTCTTGTTGGCAAGAGGAAATATTAATAGCTCTGTTTTGGAAAGATAAAGTTTAAGATGGCGGGAGGACATCCAGGATGAAATGGCGGAAAGACATTCAGTTACGCAAGCCAGCATGGTTTGTGATAGATCAGGAGTGGATAGATATATTTGCGTATCATCTGCATAGAGATGATAATGAAAACCAAATGACTTTATTAGTTGTCCAAGAAAAGAGCTATAGATAGAGAAGAGCAAGGGACCCAAGACTGAGCCTTGAGGTACCCCAACAGATTGTGGAAGCTCAGAAGAGATAGATCCAGAAAAGCGGACACTGAAAGAGTGATTAGAGAGGTAGGATGTGAACCAGGAAAGGGCTGTGTCCTGAATACCTATTAATTATAACATTTGTATGAGAAGAGAGTGGTCAACAGTGTCTAAAGCATCAGAAAGCTCCAGGAGAATTAGAAGAGAGTAGTGGCCTTTAGATTTAGCAGTCATTGCCCCCGACTGCAGTGTCTGGACTCATATTTATGGCATCATTGGGCCAACTGTTTTAAGGGTACCTCGGATGTCTCTGTCTCTTTGGGCACGAAAATTAGATCTTCCAGAAGAGTATTGACCTCTCCTGTAGCTTTTACCTGGCTTATACGATCTTGCTTCTCTAAATTCAGCAGCCTGCCGCTTGACACATTTATTCGTGAACGATTTTCTTGTCGCTTTATCTTGTGGCAACCATTGCGATTTACCTCCGGAAGACTTAGCAATTATTTCTTCTAATCTTTTGCCAAATAAAAGATCGCCCTGAAAAGGAATGGTTAATAGTTTAGATTTGGATTGCGCATCTGCCGCCCAGGGTTTTAACCACAGCACTCTTCTGGTCACCGCTGCATTGGCACTTAGGAATACAACATAGGAATTCAACTCCTATTTGTATATCCTGAACTATCTTCAATAAGTCTGTACGCTTTACACCATCCAGAATATTATTTTCCAAATCTCCACACCAATTCCTTACGACTCTAGCAGTGATGGCTGTAGCTGCTGCTGGCTTCAATGCTGCTCCCGCAATTGAATGTTGTTTTTTCAGACCTACTTCAATTTTCTTCTCCATCGAGTCCTGGAAGATATTGACGTGGTAACGTACTTTTGTGTGATAGTCTGGCAATGGCTGCATCCACGTGAGGAGGATTCTCCCGTTTTTTTTATTTCCTCTGCATTAAAAGGATACATTTATTTTCTTTTCTGAGAAACCGGGAGCCTCTTCTCTGGACACCTCCACTCTTCTTCAACAATATCTTTTAACGCCTGAGATAAGGGGAAGGTTCTGGCTTTCTTTTTCTTCTCTTTAAAAATTCTGTACTGTAACTTAAGCTGTTCTTGTGTATCCTCAATACTTAAAGAGTTATGTATTAATTTAAGTAGACTATTTACCAAATCCTGGTTAAAGTCGGCCTCCGCACTGGAATGAATAGAGCCAGTGTCAGAACCGGATTTCTCAGATAGCAGCGTCAGATCCTTGGGATCCGAATCATGTGATTTATCGCTTCTGGCATCTGGTCTTTTGGCAGTCAATTTGGCTAAATCTTCTTTGATCACAAAGGTTTCTGCCATAGATGCTTTCATTAATTGTACCAGCTGTAACATCTCCTGAGAAGGCTGGTCCTGCTGCTTCTTTTTACATTCTGTACAAATCATACTGCTATGTTTATCAGGCAGGGGGACCTCACACATAGTACAACGTGCAGCATGACTTTTCTTGTGTCTTGATTTTAGCTCCCTCGATTGTTCAGATCTAGGTAAAAAGACACTAACTAACCTCTTCAGAAGATACAATAAAAACAAAAAATAACAGTTTGTGCAGGGCTTACCCAGATTTCTGTGGCCTGTGTTCCTCCATAATAGCGATATTCTGTCAGCACACAGAAGTTTAAGGTGCCTGGCCTCTTTAAATCTCCCGCCAGGTGCTCGCTAATGACGTTGCGCCTGCTTTCCACAGGATAAATCCAGGCTACAGGAAAATGGCCGCCCATCTCCTCGCGACCACGCCGCTGCCAATCCGCCCTCACAAGTAGGGGCGGGCCTACAGCCAAAGCGCCGGGGACTGGACGCTTCGAGACTGCCACCAGCCTCTCTCCCCAGGCAAACCACCGCAGCGCTGCCCGGGGGACCAGGTAAGCTCCTGTCCTTTAACAGAAAGGTAACCTACTCTGTCTAGACTCCAACAGGAAAGAAAGAAAGACAAGGAGAGAAGTGGGAGTGGTATCTTTATACTGGCGGGTCTTTCTTTCTTTCCTTTCAGACTCCTAACAGGGAGGTTAACCCATGGTGTGCTGTCGGAGGAGGAGGAAGAGGAAGCACATTTAGCAGTGCACTTGTCCTCTATTATGATCCTCGGTTTACATGGCTGTATAATCTGGCACCATATATCTTGAAATATGCTCTACTTCTAGGATGACTACCTAATCATGCCTGTGCTTTATGATGTACCTCTGTGATTTTTTCCATCACCTTTGGTGTTTGTATTATTGGCCCTTCGCTTACATAGGTTACAGTGGTTTATTCTTTCCGATAGGCATGTTTACTATCAGTTCCTTTTTTGGTAATTTAATCTCCTATTTACATTGTTTATTTGCCTCTTGGTTATTATTAGTTCTTACATCTTGTATCTTGTAATATGTGCTATTATCATGAGGTATTTTTATTCAGACACTCCGTGATTATATATATTGCGTATTTTTTCCATTTGTGATAGTCCGCATAGACATATTTAGTTTTCACATGGTATTTTTTAGATATAGAGCTTAGTTGACTGCACTCTGCATTCGTGTTTACCCCGTTCCTTTAGGATTAATTTTTGTGGTTTTACTGACGTTGTCTACCTTATCTTATGGATGCCGTTACGGTCATATTTATTACCATTATTTGCTCATGTGTTGTTTTATTTGTCAGGCTCCCACCTGATCCCTGTTTTTATCTGCACTTTTCATTGTATAGATTTTATTAACTCATTTATTATCATGCACGTATCACTTTCCATTTCATTTATATGTTTATGGTTCTATTCTGTACTTATATTGCACTTGCCACTTTATATGTTTCATTCTACCATGAGAATTTTTCTCTTTATTGATGCTGCTCACGCTGTGTTAAATTGTTTACATTTGTTTCACTATAGATCTCTTCTGTGCGCTGGGTTGCCATGGCTGCGGCTGGATGCCCCGAGGTGAACACGTTGGTTACCAGGGACGCCCCGTCGGAGGCGGGGACCCACGTGCAGATTTGGCGCTTTCACAGAGGTATTTAAATACTGTTTGTTTTTACTCTGTAAATGTTACCCTGAAGAAAGGAAGAATAAATTCCTGAAACGTCGGTTGAACACTTCCTGATGTTGTACTGTTCTTTGTGAAAGCCGCTGAGTGCCGGGTACCTATAATCTATATATCTGGTCTTATTGAACTAAGCCAAGGCACCAACGCATTTGTGTTAATAGAGGAGTGCCACACACAGACTTACAAATATACTAGGTGTGAATACACCTAAGTGGAGGCACCCTCAACCTGTCCAGTACCTTTACTAGAAGCACCTTTATACACCTGTGGATTATGGCAGGGGAACAGACTGCGATCTGGGTGGGCACTGATGATGAAGAAACCCAGAGAGCTTACTTGCCCCATTTTAACTTTCATGTTATGGATACACTATCCTTCTCAGATGCTGAGGCTGAGACCATACGATTCTCTAGGAGTGGATGCAACAAGGGGGTAAAGCAACTAACAGAGATTTACTGTGAACTTGTTAAACTTAAGAAAAAGGAATTGGACTTCCTATATCACGGAATCACATTAAGTGACTATCACAAAGAACGAAAAATTCCCAAAGGCTTTCGAGTAAAAAATAAACCGCCCATCGGGCGGCAAAATCCAGAATTCTGCCGCCGATGGGTATCCATACTGAACAAATGTTCTCTGGACCTAATGTTACTTGTCATTGGGGAATGTAAAGATATTCTTACACATACCAGGTCCAAAATTGCTGAACATGAACTTATGCACAAAGTCACCTTAAGTACAGATCCAAATAACAATTGGATGAACAAACTGCAACAGGAGACCGACAAATATAAAAATGGTCTGATTGCCTTTAAGAGAAATAAGCTTTTAATTGTTAATAGAGACTATGCCGACCTTCGTGTCTACGGGTGGTTGAATAATACGGACAATCTGCCTCCTAATAGGAGATTTAAGCCGAGACGCCGCCATCCTTTGGCACATCTGAAATATGAACAATCTAGTTCAGCATCGGCCAGTGAGGCAGAATCTTCAACGGAACATACTCATACTCCTTTTCCATCAACATCCCAGCAGAAGCCCCCTTTAGGGGTAGGTACCCGCTCCCAACGAGGGTGTGGAGACCAAGGTGCACGAGGAGGGGCGGTCAAGGCAGAGGGGCCAGAGGGCGCCCCCGAAGCACGAACATTTAATTTTCAACCTATCCACCAAGTGTTTGTCACAGGCGCATAAGGATCCTTTGAATAAAGGGTTAACCTTTGTCCCTACAACTAGCCCAGACACACTAAGATGGAAAGTGGATGTAAATAGACTCAGCATGCAATTACGCCTGAAATAATTTTTGATAAACACCCCACCTCTGCAGCACCTTTTATCCCCTTCCGAACAGCTTCCACATTTGATCCGAAATCTAATAATGCGTCAATCAAGGCTTTTACTAGAATTTTGATGGAGGAAGAAAAAACCTTCAAGCACCAGAGAATGATCCCCAACCTCACCAATAGTGAAAAAACAGTGCTCAGAGATCTTTCGGAAGACCCGACTATTATAATCAGGCCCGCTGACAAGGGTGGCACCATAGTCCTACAAGACCGTGTGGATTATGTCGCTGAAATAAACCGACAGTTATCGGATCCCACAAAATACAAACTACCACCAGTCAATCCGGTTGCACAGTACAAAGCGAAGCTTGATCTTTTATTGAAACAAGCTGAGGATGCTGGGGATCTTAATAAAGAAGTGGTCAGCTACCTAACAACGGATCATCCGAAAACACTGGTTATATACCACACCAAAAATTCACAAATCGTTACAGTCACCAACCAGACAGCCGATCATATCGGCAAGAGATTCTCTGTTCTCTAAAGTGTCTAAATATTTGGACTTTTACATGCAACCATTTGTGAAAAGTGGTCACTCGTTTATCTGTGACACTACTGATCTTAATAACAAACTGAATGCCCTTACTAACATTCCAGCTGGTACCACTCTGATTACTGCTGATGTAGCAAGTCTCTACACGTCAATACCTCATGAAGAAGGCTTGCGACTGTAGCTGACAAAATCTCCACCTGCGAACTCTATACTGGCCCGGAAACATCCTTGTTTATTAAGCTGTTGGAGAAAACATTGAAAGAAAATTATTTCTTATTTGAAGGTAGATACTACCTCCAGCTTACAGGCTGCGCGATGGGGTCATCTGTGGCCCTCGCGTTTGCCAACTTGTACATGGATCTATACGAACAGAAGCATATTTTCAACGCTCCTATTTTTCAAGAACAATGTATATTTTTCAGCCGCTATATTGATGATCTCCTGTTCCTCTGGAGTTCTGATGGAGGGGATTTAAAAACATGGATGGAGCAAGTGAATAATTTGGACAGTCCCATAAAGTTTACGTTTGAGTTGGATTCTAAGTCCATTCATTATTTGGACGTGAACATCATGATTAAAGATGGATGTATAAGTACTAACTTGTTTACTAAAACAACCGATCGCAACAACATCCTTAGGGCAGATTCTTTTTATCCACCTGCCCTTAAATATGGACTGCCCTACTCCCAGATGATCAGGGTACACAGGATTGTGTTTGACCCTGATCTCTGGGAGACACAGATGGAACAGATGGTAGAGAAATTCTGTGAGCGGGGATATAATCGTTCTAAATTGATGGACATCAAGCGTAAAGTTGCAACCATACCCAGGCAAGATACGCTTATCCTGAAACAGAAAACTACCTATCTACAAAATCGTCTACCTTTTGTACAAGTATATAACACCGGGAGTGAACATGTGCGGCAAACGTGCAAGAAATGGTGGCCACTTGTTGCACAGGACCCTGCACTTAACACTTTAAAGAATTGTCGAATTATGCCCTGCTACCAACGGGGCAAAAACCTCAATTACATTTTGGTGAGATCAGATATTACCATCAGACCATCCCGCACACTAGTCACTGGTTGTTATAAGTGCATACAATGTACCACTTGTCGTTAAATGCAAGTCGAACAGTACTTCCACCATCCCCAATCCGGTCAGAAAATATGTATTAAACACCATCTCACGTGTCTATCCAAATTCATTGTATATTTGATCCAATGCTCGTGTGGGAAAGACGCGACAGCCATTCAGAGAAAGGATGGCGGTACACCGCTCTAATAAGCGGATGGCACTGAGAAGCGGTTCTAGCGAACAACCAGTGGCAAGACACTTTGTAGAGGCGGGACAAACTTTGGCAACCCTTCGATACCGGATTATCGACAAGGTATTGCCTTCTGTGCATGGAGGTGATCGTGATCGTCTCTTATTACAAAGAGAGGCCAGATGGATTATGAGACTGAACACCATGAAACCCGCTGGATTAAATGAACATCTCAATCTATCTTGTTAGAGCGCATGTAGTTTACGATAGGCCTGCAGGACATTCTCCTTGTCTTTGTAATTAAGGAATTTGGCAATGACTGCCCTGGGTCTCTCATTATCCCCTCTACGTTCCGGGCCCAATCTGTGGGCACGCTCTATGATCAATTTTCCCAAATCGCTTTGTATGTTCAGGGCTTTAGCTAAGTCTATTTGCAATAGGTCTAACAGCTCAGGTCCCTTGATCTACTCAGGTATCCCCACAAACCTCAGATTATTCCGCCTATGGCGGTTTTCTAGATCATCCACCTTGGCCATCAAGGAGGCTATGGTGGCTTTTTGCGAGAGGATTGTATTTTGTGTGGAAACTGATACATCTTCTACATCACTGACTCTCTGTTCTAAGTGACCGATCTTTTTTTCATTTGTTTCTATACGCGATATTAAAGAGGAAATATTGGTTTGGATCGCCTCTAATCTTTGATCAATCAAAGGCATAATGATTAATGCCATTTCTTTCGCCGCTGCACTAGCCGATGTGCCCTCTATTTGACTAGAGGGAACTTGTGATGCGGAATTATCGTCCTGAGCAGACAGCGAGGGAGATTGGGGAGAAGATGGTGACGGGGGATTTGATTTTAGAGGACGCGAAGACTACGTAGCTGGTTTTGCTTTGCCCATTTTTTCGGGATTGTTACGTTCTAAATACCTTTTCATAACCCCTTACACCGCCGAAATACAGATAAGAAATTAGGTCGCCCTTAAGTTAGTGGTTGACTTACATCAGATATCTGCTTGCTCAAAATATTATGCTAGTTGCACCTCTATGCTGATTAAACACAAAACAAAATTTTGCCGAAGTGCACAGTCACACCCCGGGCCTATGTAACGATAATTATAGTCCTATATGAAGATGTTACCTATGGTTCCTGAAAAATTACAGAGAAAATAGAGACATATGAATTACCCAGCATTGGATGGGACAAACAAGGAAACACTTGGACAACAGTCAAACCTGCCTTGTCCCCTTATTGACAATACGTCGCGAATGGTTTCTTTTCAGGAGTGCCAAAAAGGGAATGAGAAAATGAGAACTGCTTTGGATTCTGATGTTATAGAAATCGCTGAGGCCTATTGATCTCTTCACTAGTTCTCTGTCCAGTGATTCAACTCCAAAGGTCACCTTGTCACACGGAATCTCTGGAATTCACAGTCCGCACAAGAACCGCACTGATCCTGGTGCTGTGATGATTAAGTATCACTTTGGCTCCCTCTAGTGGTGGCACTGCTCTGATCCTGGTGCTGTGATGAGTAAGTATCGCTTTGGCTCCCTCTAGTGGTGGCACTGCTCTGGTCCTGGTGCTGTGATGAGTAAGTATCGCTTTGGTTCCCTCTAGTGGTGACACTGCTCTGAACCTGGTGCTGTGATGATTAAGTATCGCTTTGGTTCCCTCTAGTGGTGGCACTTGAGATCATGTATAGCTGAAGTATAAGGAGTCTTGTTAGGCTTTAGCCTGATATATGAGTCCTGCTGCTACAAGATGCTTGGTTTGGAGTACAAGAAGTTTACTAATCAGCAGTGTCAGATTATTCCACGCTCTCTCTAAGGCCTCTACCCCTTGTGTGGATTATGAAGTGTCTCACACTGGGTCTAAACTTATCTGTATAAACCTCCACCTGCGCTTCCAAGCACCCTCCTGTGACTTGCTCCCAAGAGGCTAGAGGCTGCAGACTCACAGTTATTCAGCGCTGGGTTACCGACAGCACTGGGTCTCTCTCCATGTATCTGGCTGGTCACACCGCTACACGCACGCTGGGACTCTGCTCCTTCAGGGCCTCCCCGCTGTCTCCGCGTCACGAGCCTGTTGCTGGCACCCCGTCCGTCTCTCTCCACTTGCCTCCGCAGGTTTAATAGGAGGTGGACTCCGTCTCCAGTGCCCGCGGTGCAGCGTATTGTTGCTGGGGAATTGTAGGTGGTGGGCCTCTAGCGGTACACGTGTCCCGGTCCGTGGCCCTCGCCCGCTACTCTGTCGGGCTTGACTTCCAGGGAAAGGTATTGCAGGGAGCCGGGGACTGCCTCAACCACTTGCCTGCACTTATCCTCCGTTTTCCTGCTTACAACGAGCAGAAATTTAGTGGCTTTCTGCTCAATAAGGGCTAATTGCTCTTAGGCCCTAGAGGAGCTCTCTAAAACACGGCCATTACACTTGGCACGCCCACCGGAAGTCTCTGGATGATTATTTTACTTATTAAAACTACTACACTATGAAGCGCCCCCTTTGCTTTACTTCCTAACTTCCTAATATATATATATAAGTCCCCCATGGTTGATGGTTCCTCCCCCCAGACCACCTGTCCGCCTTACTCCTAAAATAAATGAGACAACACAGTGTTAAGGGTGAATAACGATAGTTATGTTTATTGATTTGGGTAAATGGGAAATTATTGATTTTAAATAAGAATTGGTTAGATTAGTTAATTAAATTTGGATGGTGGTGAAACAAGCAAGATAGCAAGCAACAACAATAAATACAAATACCAAAATGGTCAACTTCCAACTCACACCAACTTCTCCAAAACTGCAGAATGTAACCTGGACAAACGGCTGGTCACCCGCGCCGGGCAAACTCAGCGACCGCTAAACTGAACGGCCCTCCAAAAAGTTACATCTAAATTGCCACATTGGTACAACAAAAGACAAACAATAGCTTGCTAACGGCTTCCGCCCCAAGATAGCAAGCAACAATAAAATAAGAATGAGAGGGTCCATCGGCCACCTCTTTCCAAAACCTCTGTGATCCACCCCAGAATGTAACCCGGACAAATGGTGGGTCACCCACCCCGGGCAAACCCAGGGACCGCTAAACTGAACGGCCCTCCATAAAAGTCACATCTGGGTGCCACATTGGTGCAACAAAGACAAATAAGAGCTTGATAACAGCTTCCACCACTGATCGGAGCATCCAATCCCACCACCACCAATAGCTGCACTCCATCAGGTCTATACAACTGTAAATTGTCATACTGAATGTCATTGTGGTGGACCACAAAACCACCGCAAGCCAACAGAAAAATTTCACGGCATGATTGACCTTTCTTCCTCCATGTTATTAGGATAGGGCCAGACCCGCCAAGGGACAATATCCAACCAGGCTATTGTCATCCCGGCCAGCCTTCAAGCACCTGGAGAATATCCTATTGAATTCTCCAGATTAGCTCAAGAAAGGGGGAGCGACCTTGGTCATCCCCCTTGAGATAAATAACGAGGACATTCGGCGCACCGTGACGAAGGATTACAGACAACGGGATGGAAATGAAGGAAGACCAGATCACGCCTCTAAAGCCTGCCCAGCTGACAGAAATATTAGACAAATTATCCGACCCCGCTGGAGCGGGGAATTGCCCAGCGGCCCAAAAGACATAGTAATGAGCAAAGATCAATCTAAGGTACACCAATGGACCAAGAAACCGAATGGAGAGAGCAGCCAAGAAGGAAAGAGAGAAGCTGAGAGGCCCTAGGCGAAGGTGAAAACCTTTCCAACTCTGCAGGGATCTTTTCTAACAGGGGAACTACTTGTTGCCCCAGGCCGGTAGGAATAATCCCTTTAAGCCCCCGTAATAACAGCGAGCAGTCCTGCTAATCCAGCAGCGGAAGTGAAGAACAAAGAAAAATACAAACTACCAGATCACCGCCATGATGAAGTCAGGTGTGGCCTGATGCATCTTTCATAACATGCGGAACGCCAATGACCCAATTTCAGTATTGCCAGAAAAGATGCTCCTTCCACTGAAATAAACCGACACTGCCAGGATTCAAACTCAGGACCTGCCGTGTCCCTGGCAGGAACACGCCTCATTACGCCACAAGAGGCTGTCCCTGAAGTGGCTGCTCCGATCCTGATAAAATGGGTTCCAAAATCGCCAGCCTTGAGCCCAATCTTGAATAAGAACTTCTGAAACAGAACTTGAAACTGAAATTGGGTTAAGGGCACACCATCGGCGAGAGCCAACCATGCGGGACACTTGGTGTTTCTAAGAGCAGTGTAAGTGGATGTCATATAGATAGTTTTATGTCCGCGTCGGGGGGGGTTAGTAAATGTGACCCGGCGCCCAATTGGCCCCTTTTTCTGCGGGGAAGGTAGAGCTGCAGTGAGTCCAGCAACAAATGGAAATTGTCAAGTAGCATGCCGGATGACAGGGCTAATATAAATGAATCTGCAATCTCTCTGATCCTGAAGGCTCCGCCGCAGGCTACCACAAAGGCTATCTAGAAAAGGGGGCAGTCTCGCAAGGGGAGTTTGCAATGGCCAAAAAGAGCTTAATAATCTGTATAATATTAGATCATAATGGGCCTCTGGTGTCCGGTCTCTAAAGGATCTCCATTCAATCCACGCGGCTCTATAGCTCCTCAAAGTGGCTGAGCACTACCTGCCAGATGAATCGTGACAAAAGGGGCTATTTAAGGCAGCGCCTGGGGCTAGTTGGCAAAAACGGGCCAGTTGAACCACGAGAGGGCATACTCCAAACTGTTGTCGACACTGAGAAGGTGCTACCTTCTGAATGACTGTTAAATTGAAAGCAGCGCAACACGAAATGCTGCAGCAAGCATATAACGGGTGGGGAAGGCAAGCTCTGTCTGCTAATTGTTTGCATGACACCAAGGTTGATGCACATGACAATAACAGTCCGGTCCTTTAACCCCTGGCCCAAAGTTCGGCGGCCACAATGCTTGGGAAGAATGCCAGCACGAATAAGTTTTCCAGCAGTAATAAGTGACGCAGTTCTGTATTAAATATTGCAGAGGCCGGCCAGACCCGGCCACCATTAAAGTGCTGGAGAAACTGACTCCCGACGGGCAAATCGGCCCCAACGGCAGGGGAGAGGCCTGCGTGGTTCCCTCCATTCTGCGGCGAGATGAAGGCGAAGGATTGACTTGATGGCCGTGCCCAAGTACAAGATCATATCTAAAGGGGGCCTACAAAGTCTCATCACTGTGTCAATTTAAGGTCTAAATAGGAGAGGCAGGATGTTGGCCCCCCGGTCTTATGTTAAACAACCGGGACCCCCAAAGAATGAAAGAGGGCCCAGGATGTAGAAGAGCGAGTCCACACAATTGTTGTAATTGTCAGGCCCGACCACCAAGACGTCGTCCGGATAATAAGCCATCCCGGAGTATCCTGAACAGGCCACGATGATCAGTGAAGAAAAGTGCTAAATGTCTTGAATAAAGCGCAAGATGCTGAGCACATCATGGGTAGGCATTTGCCAACGAATAACTCGCCTGCCAAGGGAATACCCATGAAAGGGGACAATTCTGGGTGCAGGGGAAGAAGGCGAAAGGCTGACACAGTGTCAATTCCCGCCATCAGGGCCCCATGACCCAAACTGCGTACTAAATCTAGCGCCTCGACAACATGCGCAAAACAGTCCAGGATGGCGTCACTAACCCCGGGGGAAGGCGTGCTGAATAACCGGAATTTATAGGGGCTCTAGGGGCAGATGTGAGAAAAAAGGCCCGGCCCATTCTCCCCATAGCTCCTATCCAATTTCTCCCCAAGGAAAATTGGAAAGCAGACTTAAGGTTGTGGGGGAGGGCCCTGAATACATCGCCTTACATGGAAGGCATATATTGTAAGCCGTCTGAGAACCTGCGCAGCAAAAACCCCACCGAGCGCCTGTCCAGGTACCTATTTGTCTATCGTCTAAGGGCTGTAATGATTATAGGGGATTTGGCCTTACTTAGGTTGATGGGGAAGGCGAGAAGGGGTTGACACGCTCTGATGCTTGGGGCAGTTCCTGATAGTGTGCTCACCGTCACAGCGGAGGCAGGTGTGGCGATAGGCACATTTACTACCCCGGGAGCAGGTACTTATATGAAATTGTAGCACTTCCCGTTATGCAATGGGGGTGCACTTTGGTGCCCCAGGGTCTGACAGCTCTGACTGGATTGGCCGGTGAACGCGGGGGCAGCAAATGACTCCAGGTCTCTGAGCGTCACGTCACGCCATAGCCCGGCATCCTTGTAGCCCAGATTGAGGCTGGGCTGTCCGTCCCGCTCTTGCGTAACTCAGTGCTTGCATATGGTCAGGCGAATATAGCGAAGCAGTCGCTGTCAGAGCGGCGTATCTAAAGTAGGAATCCGCAAAGGTGAGCATATTATGTAGTCAGGACGTATATTGGTCTTCAGCTGCGGGCCCCTGCGCTGCGCCACCTTAAAGGCTTTTTTACTATCTGTCATGACCACAAAGACATTACTGACCTTCCTTTATTCTGTCCTGAACACTCTCACTAAGACCTCTGGCCAGGGTGGTGTATGAGCAATGGACTAGCCCTGCGCCTAGTACTGCCGCCATGGGACCTAGCAGTGTGGTTTCCCGCTTACGTTTGCTAGTCCTGTCTGTAGAACGCCTGGATCTCTTCCGGGCGCACGTGTGGTGACCAGTGGATAAGGATGAGTGTGAGGAACATGTCGGGAGGACATGGGAGGGGATATGTGTTGTGTAGTGCTGTGCAGATCAGACTTACCGCCTGCCACCTGAACGACAGACTCACTCTCTGGTGCCCTGGGACTGCTACCACTGCTGATGTTCCACCCTACGGCTGTCGGGGCCCTCATGAAGCGGAGGCTCTGCCGGTTTAGCCGTGTTCTCCCAGATCAGGGTCTTGCTCCTCTTCCGCTCTCCTGGAGTGGTTGCGCCTGAGGAGAGAGCACCGGGATAGCAGGGCTAAAGGTGTGACGAGGAAGGTAGATCAGAGGGGGTGCGATGCAGCGACAGGTGAGGACAGTGACCTGTGACCCTGGTGTCTAGCGGTACTTTGGCGGTTATGGCGCCGGGCTTTAGTAGGCTTCACCCCTGGAATGGAGGCAAAGGGTGATAGCGCTCTGAGGAATGCCCTTGCTGGGAAGGGGAGCATGCCCGTCCATGTCTGCTACGACTGGACTGGGACTTATGGTGCCTGTCGGCCTGGCGTGTGGTAGGGTCATAGCGGAAGGATAAGAGATGGGCAGATATGCGGGACGTGTAAGTCCTGTCCCATCTGCTATAATGTGTGTACAGACCCTTCCTCTACTCCCGGTGGCCCGTGACTCCCCATGACTGCGGTAAAAGGGGGGGGGGTGCTAGGGGATCTGTGTCCCTGGCGGTGCTGAACAGTGACCGCTTGCGTACCCAAAGGATGGGGGTGGGGTCTAGGGGCATGATGAGGACTTGTCTGCTAGAGGAGCCCCTCTGAACCTCCCTGGGGTAGATAATTAACTATTCCATACTAATAGTGATGTATTGTTTACGGTTTTATGTATTTATGACCTCCTGTCTGGTAATAGTTGTGCATGTTTATTACATATAGCTGGCTTATCCTTTGTTTTTAATTTATGTTTATGTTCCATTCTTGAACTGTTTTTAATGTAACTGTGTAATATTTATTGTTGTTATGGTTTCCACTTGACAGGTGATTGTCTCCATTGACTCCATAGCGTCCCTAGTAACGGGGGCTGGACAGTGTGCGGTGACGTCAGTATGCCATGCCGGAGCCCGCCGAAGCCGGTGGACGCGTGGAGCTGATGGACGCAGTCGGGAGGGTTGAGTGTGCTATATAAGGTTTTGGTTATTTCACTTGCATTTGTAAAAATTTCCCTGATGAAAAGCTTTTGATAAAGCTTGAAACGTCGGACCATTCCGGTGCACTGTCGTTTTTTTCATTTGAAGTCTCTGAGTGCCCTCACTCCAGTTTGTATATTTATCGTGGTTGCTCCCGATATGAGGATCAGCATCTGAGCCATTACTAAAGCTTAGAATTGAGTTATTTGAGTGCCGGTTGTTTTGTAAGTTACATATATATATATATATATATATATATATATATATATATAGAGCACGCAAAAAGTGTGCACTCTTCAATAATGTGTACTGTAAATTTTCAGAAGTAAACTCCGGTGCCAGGCCAAAAGGAGCAAGCCCCTACGATATATATAAGCAAGTGGCCAGCACCTGAAAAAATAAACACACGAAGACAGTATCCGTTCCGATGTTTCAGGTATTGAAACCTTTCATCAGGGAACATACATGTGCAATAAAAACAGTGTACATAAATAACTTACCCCATTACCACCGACCACCCCCACATCAGACTGTTGCCAGTGACCGCCGCAGTCTCAGACGCACCAGAAGCGAGCGCCGGAAGTGGCGTCATTCCTCCGCGCTTCAGTCACCATAGAAACCTGTAAAAACAGTGATACACGTGAAAAAAATGCAAAATGCATAATATCCATAAAAACAAACATACAGCATGATCAACTGCCACATATATGTGATCCAGTTTAATAGATTCATATCTTAAGAAGTTAAATGAACACTAAGTATACCGCTAATTTGGCCACTCTGAGATATATGATCATCGATCATGTTCCCCCCACCTGAGGAGGGGAGGTGATAGGGGACAGATTCTTTTGCGTAAGGAGGCCGAGTGGATTTATCGGCTCAACACGGTTGCCCCAGCAGGATTGAATGAACAGCTTAATCTTAGTTGCTTTTTATGAATTTAGTCCTATGATTCGGATTCCGATGAGGGCATAACATTATTATTGTGTCATTATTGCCATAACTATCTGTATGGACATTCTTTGTACCTGATGGACACTTAACCCGATGATTCGTACAACGATGAGGGCAGTATGTATGTTTGTAGTGGTTTTTGCAGCTGTGATCAGGTCCCGTATACATTAGGGACATTGATTTTTCTGCATACCTGCCCTAGGTTTTATATATTGAGGGCACTTTACCATAGTATTGCTCTAGCTATTGGAATATCAGGGATGTTATTTGAATTATGTACCATCGATTCTCTATAGTGGCTGTGGAACATTTTCCGTATTGTGTCTGCATTTCTTGTAAATAATATGGACCATATCAGCACTACTAGTTTAAGACTCTGTATGATCAGAGTTCGTATGTTAATTTTCATGGACAGGTATAGAAGTGCATTACTCATAGGTACTCCATATTTGGGAGACCTCTTGTTGTATGGCGCTTCTAGTGGTATACTTAGTATTCATTTAACTTCTTAAGATATGAATCTATTAAACTGGATCACATATATGTGACAGTTGATCATGCTGTATGTTTGTTTTTATAGATATTATGCATTTTGCATTTCTTTCACGTGTATCACGGTTTTTACAGGTTGCTATGGTGACTGAAGTGCGGAGGAATGACGCCACTTCTGGCGCTCGCGTCTGGTGCGTCTGAGACCACGGCGGTCACCGGCAACAGCCTGATGTGGGGGTGGTCGGTGGTAATGGGGTAAGTTATTTATGTACACTGTTTTTATTGCACATGTATGTTCCCTGATGAATGGTTTCAATACCTGAAATGTCGGAACGGATACTGTCTCCATGTGTTTATTTATCCGGGTGCTTGCCACTTGCTATATATAAATACATGTATACATACACACATTTTATATATAT
>WWET01005464.1:72882-93579 GCA_011038615.1 Limnodynastes dumerilii | reverse complement strand
AGTCTGACATGGCCTGGGTTTCGGGCAGAGACGGGGGATAAGTCCGACCTCGAGGAGGAGATGTACCAGGAACAAGGTCAATAACACAATCCCAGGGGCAGGAGCCGCCCCACCGGAGCAAGGAAAAGCCCAGCAGTACCCCACCGCAGCCCGGGAGGTAAGAAAAATACAGAGGGTTTCACTAGGCAAGCCACCTACACGAAGGATCGCTGAGAGAGATCAAGCCATCCCATCGCAGAAGTGACAGCCCAGGAATATCCCGACACGAAAAACTCACAGCTGCAAACAGAGGAATACACCTCTACAGACATCATATTACGTGCTCACTATCAAGTGGGTACTGGGTGAGTGCATCCCTTACCATATATTAGTACCCAATTGTACTGTACCATCTGCACTATTGTTTCTCCTTTTGTCTCCCTTTATGCACTGTTCCCAACCATTTCTACATACCGCAACGAATCCATCTCGAGGCAGGACTTACATCTAACTTAGGACCTTATTTTACATCCAACCTAACGATTAAAAAACACAGGCATCTATAAGGACATTATCAAAAGGATACATTTCCAAGGATTGCAGCGCTATCTATTGCCCCCCCTCTACCAAATATGGAAAAAAGAACGCACATACAAATGATAAGACATACATGATGACAAATACTTAATGACACTCACCCAGCAGCCATCCATCAGGCATTTTACCAAGTTCAAAATTAGCATACAAGGATGACTGCCTCAGAATATAGGAGTCATGGCATGACCCAGGGTAGCCAGCAAACACACTCACAATTCTCATGTTAGCATCACAGACCACATGAACATTGAGGGAATGATAATAATGCCTGTTCATATAAATATGAGCTCTCTGCTTAGGTGCTCTCAGTGGTAAGTGAGTGCAATCTATAGCACCCAGGACATTGGGGAATCCTAAGATACTATAGAATGCCTGCTTCTGAGCTCGCCATTGTGACTCCTATCTGGGGAAGCTGATAAATGTCAGCACAAGCTTTTTAAGTGCACCTAACACATGAGATAAGTGACGGGAAAAACTCGGCTGTGAAAGTACAACCACTCTCCCAGTGACAGCCTGGAAGGGGCCTGTAGCAAGAAAGTGGAGGACACACATTCATTTTTGCATCCCAGGGAACCTAGCAGTTGGTGGGTCCACATCCCTCCTCACCTGCTCATAGATGCTCAGGAGGTTAAAGAGTTGCACAACCTCCTGGTCAGACCGGGAGTCCAGGTCCATACGCACATGAAACACACGAGGATGGCGTATGATGCGCCGTGTGCGCAGAACCTGGGGCTGGTCATGGTCACTCTCCTCACTTCTTTGTGTGACTTTTACAAGGGCAGCCACACCAGCATTCAAAAGAGCACTGTGGACAATCTCAAAACCTCCCTCCATCATCACTGTGAATAAAACCACATCTGATTCTGATTAAGGCCTGCCTTTTATAGAACCCATATGGCTGTATCAATTTTCATGGTGATTTTTCCCAAAAGCGGCCTCTATGCAAGGGTGAATTGCTAAACGGCGATTTAATGGCGATTTTACGTCGAGTTTGTGAAAGCGACCTTTGTGAATACAGTGATTTGTATATCTAACCTTGAAAAAAATCTACATTTTTTATGGACGGCGATTTTCGAGAAGCCTCAACTCACGGGAGATCAGCTTTAGTGAATACGGCGATTGGCTAATCGATGCCAAACTCCCGCAAATTGAAGCACTTTGGACAAATTCGCACTTTGTAAATATACCCCTTAAAGTGCACATCTTTGTCCTAAATGCAGTTCTAGGCTTAGATTTCGCATCTAACAAATATATAAAACAGTTTATTCAAGCAGCATGCAGAATAAAACCAGCAACCAACCTCTTGCAACATGGGACCTTAATTTCGTGCTAGATGTGTTAACAAGTCATCCATTCGAGCCATTAGAAGAGGTCCAGTTTAAGCTTCTGTCATGGAAAACAGCCTTCTTGGTAGCCATTACATCAGCCAGAAGGATTTAAAAAATCCAGGCTTTTTAGGCAGAACCATATACTTGCTTTCACCAAGATAAGGTGGTCCTCAGGACCAATCATTTTGCCCCAAACTGATAGCAAATAAGGAGAAGCTTTTCCATATTTTGGATTTAGTTAGGGCTCTTAAGATTTACATAGACAGAACTAGGCAGTGTAGGAAGGTCAAACAGCTGTTTGTCATTCCAGAATGTAAAAATAAAGGGGGATCAGCCACCAAATCCACAATTGCCAGATGGATTAGAAATTGTGTACAACAAGCATACGTTGGCAAGGGCTTAGAGGTGCCAGTGGTAGTAAGAGCGCATTCCACTAGGGCAATGGCAACATCTTGGGCGGACAAGGAATCCACCATTGAAGAACTTTGCAAAGCAGTCACTTGGTCCTCTATTCACACTTTTGCTAAGTATTGCAAGATCAATGTCTCTGCCAAATTTAGCAGAAAAGTTTTGAGTGCAGTAATATAAGCTATACAATCTTTTATGTATAGGTATTTGTGCACTTTTATTGCAAGCTCCCCTGCATAGTATAGAGCCAGCTGACATTGCTACAGAGTGCAGCAGTAAATTATGCAACCGGCATTACCAATATGGGGCTGTGTGTGAAGAGTGAACAAGAGGAGAGGCAGAAAAGAAAACGAGAGAAGATTAGGTGAATAATTAATAGGTGAGAGGTGAGTCAAAAAGAAGAGGGACAGGGAAGAATGCATGTAAAAAAATTAAATGAGAGACTGTGTTAGGAACGGGTGTGGGTCCCCGCTAAGAACGGCCCTATTTTGATAGGGCCATTCTCTCCCAGCCAATTTTGAACTGGCTGGGATATCGATTGTTTATGCCTTGAATAGACATAGCAATCGAATCCCGGAGCACCGAACACGGTGCTCTGAATGGTTAGTGGCTAAACTACCCCAACCCTTCCCCTAATTCTAACCCTAACCCTCTTCTTCCATTACCCTAACCCTCCCTTTCCCACAGCCTGACCCTAACCCTACCTTTCCCACAGCCTGACCCTAACCCTCCCTTCCCCGCAGCCTGATCCTAACCCTCCCTTCTCTATAGCCTAACCCTAAGAACCCCCTCCCCGCAGCCTGACCCTAAACCTCCCCTTCTATGGCCCTAACCTTAACACTCCCTTCCTAAGAGCCTAACCCTAGCCCCCCTCCATTCAAGATGACCAGGAGAGTTCACCTATCGAGAGGACAGAAGACCTCCCTCTGATCCTGGTTGTTAAAAGGACAATGCCTAGGCTCTAAAGGCCAGAGGCTTTTGTACTGAAGTGTCATTTTGGTGCCAGTTTACGCTGCTGTTGGTAGGATTGGTAATAAATCTTTTGTGGGTTGGACTGCATTTGCAATTCGATTGCGAATTTCTGCAATGTGCACAATTCTAAAGTCTATGGGGCTGATTCAGAGTTGCACTTCCACCTTTTTTTAGGTGCAAGTGTAGACCTGAGCAATATCATGTTGAATTGCAAGGGGAGGCAGATTTTAATTGTAAAACCTGAATTTAAATTAGGAGGTGAAATTTCTTAGCTCAACTCAGACTATTTTATAGACTTAACATAAAGCTATGCAGTATTTTAGTTGTATGTGTAAAAGTAATATATTTTCCCTTCATGCAAAAATTTTTCAATTAATAAACACCCCTTACATTGAAAAATGGTATAGCCGAGCTGTACACTTGCACCTAAGGTGTAAGTGCATCTCTGAATCAGCTCCTATGTCATTTATAAGAAGTTAGTAATGTATTTTGATTTAGGTAGCACTATGATTCCAGAAGGGAGATCATCAGTCTTGTTAAATTAATCCTCATCAGTGTTTGAAAAGTTCAACTAAGGTTAAGGTAACAAGCAACTTCCATTTTCTGTGTATAAGATTAAGGTTAGTAATTAATGACACACCTTGAATATATTGAGATTGGGTATTATAATTATAATTCTTAATCAATCAAGCCCCAATTTATATTCAAAATTTTACACAGGTGTAGTAATAGACACTTACACTTTTTTTTTTTAGGTGCAAGTGTAGACCTGAGTAATACAATGTTGAACTGCAAGGGGAGGCAAATTTAAATTGTGAAACCAATATTAGAATTAAGAAGTGAAGTTTCTTAGCTGTACTCTATTTTATAGATTAAACATAAAGCTATGCAGTATTTAAGTTCTATGTGCAAAAGTAAGGTATTTTTCCTGCATGTAAAAGATTTTCAATTTATTAGCACCCCTTACATTGCAAAATGGTTTAGCCGAGCTGTACACTTGGATCTGTTTTGCCCTTACTCCCAAACTCTGCATCAGCTCCATTATCTGCAATAAGTCAGGCTGAATTGCTAGCTCTTTAAATTGAAGCCTTTAAAAGGCTGTAATGGATTTCACAAATATGATCTCATCAGCCTTGCTCATAATTAATTGCTCTAGAACTTTGGGCCAGATTCAGAGTTTTAGCGGATCCGTAAGGCAGAACCGCTAAAACGTCCTATGCAGAGGAGAAACACGCACCTCTGAATTGCCCGTTATCAAAAACGGACAATAATAAGTAAACCTGCAATCGGAGCCATAATGGCTCTGTCCACGGGTTGCCGTGGCTTTTTTTGTCTTAAAAAAATAAATAAAATGAATAGTAAAATTTATAACCCCCCCCTTCCCAAGCACCGCTATAAATAAATAAATAATATTGGCCCAACAGTGCATGCTGATGCTTGTAGTGCTACAAGCACCAGCATGCCCATGGATACAAGGGCATGCTGGCACATGGAGAACTACAACGGCCAGCATGCCCTGCCATCCAAGGCCCGCTGCGCCATGTAAATGTTCCCCATAGAAAATAAATAAAAGCTAAGGCCTTCTAGTGTAAAAAAACCCAAAAACCTTTTTAACCCCCTCCCCGCCACCACCTTTTCCCCCCCCCCCCCGCCACAATAAATAACTAATATCAGCCCCACAAGACATGCTGATATTTGTAGTACTACAAGCACCAGCATGCCCATAGATGCCAGCTTGCAGGACATAAGTTGCGATGTTCCCATATGGAGCAGTGTTGTCGGATGCGAACACAGGATAGGCACACTTGCGCCCATCTTTCTGTGCGCACTCCTGATCTGAGCATACACAGCGCTTATTTTTGCTGCGCTTCCGTCTGAAAAAAAGACGGAAGCGCAGCTCTGACATCCGGACCTTCTGTTGTATAATACTGGTCCAAATGACTGTCACATTCTATCATTCTATGAACTTATACTTTAAGCATATTGATTTGCACTTGCAGAACCACTGGTGTAACAACTATTGGAAACATTACTAATGATCATAATGCATTCAAATATGCAATAGAAGCTGGATGAAGTCATTTCTGTTTTTAACCCCCCAACCTTGTTGTGGTGTGATTTCAGGCTATCACAAAAATGAATGTTTTAAGGGTAGAACTCCAAAATAACATAAGCAATATGGAACAGACTTCTGTAAACTATATTTTAAATAGTAATTAAATAAAGAATCTTTTTTAGGTAAACTACTCACACAATTATACATTTATTTGCCACAATATACAATATTTTAACAGCTGAATTAAAAGGCCAATAAAGATAGAATTGGAAGGCGTTATTAAATCATGATAGGAGACATTTTATTTAGGAAAACTGGGGTAGAACTTAGGAAAACTGGGGTAGAACTTAGCAAAACTGGGGTAGAACACTTAGGACCTGATTCAGGGTTTAAGCGGATCCGAAGAAATGGCTCAGCTACTGTATACGGCCTATACAACATTACGTGTTTCATTAGAGACATGCAACTCTGAATGCACATCTTTTTAAAAAAAAAGTGGATTTGTTTTCTAAAACCTACATTTGCATGACCAAGGATAGCAAGGCATGCTGACGCTTGGAGAACCACAAGTATCAGCATGCTCTGTCATCCATGGCCTACCACATCATGTCATTGCCACCCCTAGATTCTTAATAAACTATAAGGCTGGCCCCCACAGACTGATGGGCAGACTTGCACTCGTCTTTCTGTGCTCGCTCCAGTTGTGAACATACACAGTGCTATTTCTTGGCTGTGCTTCTGTCTGTAAAAAATACAGAAGTGCAGCTCTGAATCCGGTCCTTAATTCCTAGCCAAAAACAAGAACATATTTTTGTTAAATAATATTCCTTTAGCTTTTTTTATGCTTTATAGATTTTATTTCAAGCTGTGTGTGTATCATAGAGCACTAACTGTGTTAAAAACATAGACATTTATAAAATTGGTTCTAAAGGTTTATCACTTGACAATGGAATTTTATGTTTACATAATTTGTTAAGTGTCTTATTTTTTAATTAGTAACTCAGCGACTAAGGCAATAAATTGTAGAAAATAAATTTCTTTTTCCTCCAGTTTCTTAAGTTTTTTGGCAGAAGCAGGATTTCTTTTCAAATTCTAAAACACAAACAAAAACATTTTATTATAATTAACATTTTATTAGCTACTGTATTCATTCAATATAAGGAAATAAAATCACCACAATTTACAAAACACTGTTCAATAGAATTTTCTAAAGATATTCTATGGGTACAGTTTAAATTGCGATATTAATTGGTGCTACTTGAGAATAAAGCTAATAGCATGCACAACCATACAATCATGTTTGAATAGATCTTGTTGGAGCATGCTGGATATCTGGGGATTAGTCACTGAACAGGGGAAATTATCAAATAATTCTGTTGCACAAGGTTGTCCAAGGTGTCAGTCTCCTAGCTACAGAGGCCACATTAATTGTTATGTTCATACAAACTGATAAAATGTGTTTTGGGTATTAATGACTGGCAGTTCTGGCAGGGAAGTGCAACTCTAACACAAAAATCACAAACAGGTAATAAATAAGTTGATAAATTTAGAATAAGCTTCAGGGAGGCAGTAAGGGGAAATGGGATAACATGTTCTCCTCATAAGTCTGTAGTTAGCAAATTGTGGCAAAATGCTTTTTATTTTACATTGGACGTTGAGTATAATTTATCCTATTGCCATAACGGTTCTTAATGTGGCCCTATTTATTCATGACTATTGCTCCCTTATTTTGCTATTAGAACTATTTAAAGGTAACTGTTGATACTAGAATATGTTGCAACATCAAGAATTGTTTGAAAATATTAGAGGGAGAGGTTATCCTGTAGCGCTGCATGCTATGTCATTGAATGATCTCAAGTACATTGATAGATATTGGGGTAGATCCAGAACTACGTTTGCCGTACATTTATTCGCAGAGCGTATTTTCGTGCACGTAAATTCGTTACACTCCCCTCGGCACACCCCTTGCACGGACGTATTTTGTCAAGATACGCTTTCCAAACCCTACCTTAACTTTTTCCAATGTAACCGCAAACGTACGTATGGACTGAACGAATTTACGCAGCTAAGCACGGCCGTACACTTTAAATACAACCCCCCGCCTACTTCACGTATTTCACATGTATTTTGTTGCAACGTAAAATTGGCACGCCCAAACGTAAGTATTTACGTGACACATACGTGAATGGCCCATACGTTCACAGTTACGCTACGTTTATATGCGTATTTTCTATGGTGCGCATGCGCAGTGCGTACAAAACAGCGATTTTACGTCTCAGCCACGCGTAAATTCGCTCCGAGGCGTAGTTCTGGATCAGGCCCATTGTCATCTGAAGATTAATGTATTACTGAATCCAGATTTGGCTTTCAAAAGTACAAATATAAAAGATCAAGAGAAATAAAGACACCAGTGGATTAGTTTTTAAGATTAAATATGATTGCTGAAAGGATAAATACTAAATTTGTGTTTTAAAATGAACTGGTGTTTTTTGTAGTTTTTTTTTATTTATTGAAATTATAAATTTTTTCTTCATTTTTTCATATAATTTTAAAAATTACTAAAATCACGTGATTTTGAGCTTAGTGAATCGCCTTTGGCGATTTTGAAGCTCAAAATCACGTGATTTGGGCCAAATCGCGTTTAGTGAATAAGGCCCCAGGAGTAATGAAACTACAAGTGCCATCATGCATCAGTGCGGTATCAGCTAAAAACCCTGCTGCCCTCTTTGGGTGGGATCCAGACTTGGGTAAGATATCATGCACAAGACTTATGCACATATGTGCTCCTTTCTGATTGTAGTTCTGTGCAGAATGCAGGTTGCCAGACACAGGGTGGGCCCACACACCATAAATATGATATACGCATGGTGGATGGGCTTTGATATTTATATTGTAAAGTAAGGGTTTCTCTAAGCCCTTACATACGATCCAATATTCTGCCCGCACATCGTTGCAAGCAGAATACTTAAGTGTTGCTTTTGGCACTCCTAAATCTAATCTGCATGTCGGAGAGAAGGAGGAGTGCACTTAAGATACCAAATGCAATACTTCAGTTCCAGTTTCTTAACTTAAATATGGATATAGTCCTGTATATCTAGACTTTCTTGTGGTAAATAGGAGGCCATTCTGAGAACCCTACCATAGGACTTCCGCACCATCCTTAAGTCCGTATTCCAACCCACCTCACCCCACTACTGGAAACACTCTCAATATCTAAGACTATGGGCTCTATTTACTTACCTTCCTCATTCCCTGTGAAGGAAGCTGCATCAGGCTCACTTATCATCGCAGTGAGCCTGGCAGCTTTGTTTACAGTATTTACAAATACTCACCGCTCCTGCAAGGTCCCACGATGATCCGCCGGGTCCGCCCAGTACTTCATATTCATGCAATGCACATGCACAGTATCTCTCAGTCTGGACTTAGAAAAATTTCAGTGCCGACATGAGAAACACTGCACATGCTTAGGACATGAGAAACACTGCACATGCTCAGGACATGAGAAACACTGCACATGCGCAGGAAAGTTACTTGCGGGAGATTTGCTGGCTCTCCCGGGATACCTGCCCGAATTTCGGGAGTCTCCTGGACATTCCGGGAGAGTCGGCAACCCTGAAGTATGGATATAGTCCTGTATATCTAGACTTTCTTGGGGTAAATAGGAGGCCATTCTGAGAACCCTACCATAGGACTTCTGCACCATCCTTAAGTCCGTATTCCAACCCACCTCACCCCACTACTGGAAACACTCTCAATATCTAAGACTATGGGCTCTATTTACTTACCTTCCTCGTTCCCTGTGAAGGAAGCTGCATCAGGCTCACTTATCATCGCAGCGAGCCTGGCAGCTTCTTTGACAGTATTTACAAATACTCACCCCTCCTGCGAGGTCCCACGATGATCCGCCGTATCCGCCCAGTACTTCATATTCATGCAATGCACATGCGCAGTATCTCTAAGTCCGGACTTAGAAAAATTTCAGTGCCGACATGAGAAACACTGCACATGCGCAGGACATGAGAAACACTGCACATGCTCAGGACATGAGAAACACTGCACATGCGCAATGCTTCTCTTTAGGCACATTGAAATTTTGCCAAGTCCTGACATGAGAAACACTGCGCATATGCAGTTTATGCATGCTGGGACTGGACAGCTGCAGCCCGACGGGACACCCAGACAGGTGAGTTTAAAGATTTATTTATATTTTCTATGGTTTTTTTTTATGTTTTTTATTGATTTTTTTTAAGTTCAAATTTTTTTTATATTTTACCCTCCGGTAACATTGCTATGTATTCCGACGGTCTCCCCATACATACCCCACTTTTCCTCCCCCTAATAACAGCTATTAGGGGGAGGAAAAGAGGGGTACATGGGGACATCGCCGGAATACTTGACACTAACGCCAGTGTGAGCTGGCGTTAGTCTGACGCTGGGAGCAGAGTGTAAAACTCCGCTCCGCCATTTTGTAAGTAGGGGATACTTTATTTTAATGTGATAGGGCCAGTTTTGAAGTGACCCTATCGCATTAAAATGATCTTTGTAAATAGAGCCCTATATCTGGAGAATTCAGATCTATACTGGGAATGTGATTGATCATAAAACACTCTTTTTGTGGAGGTCTGGATCAGATCCCATATATGCATTATTGCCATAGTACCTTAATACCATGGTTGCCTACTTTTGCAAATGAATATCAGGGAGATTGTAAGAGCACTATCAAGGTGCTGCACCAAAGGGGTGTGTCCTATAGCGCCAAAGAGGTGTGTCCTGTGAATAGCTCCACCCATAGGTGTATCTAGCACTGCCAGGAAAACTATTTTACAATAAAAATGTCAGTATTTATTGATTATTAAATTGTCAGTGAATACTTTCATTACTATCTTTATAGAAAAGCTAAAAGTGACGCTGCAGCTGATTAACAAGTTTCTTTCATTACATCTTGGCCTCCATGAAATTGGTCATCTCCATAGACCTCAATGGATGAAATTAGAATCAGGGAGATTACCAAACACTTCAGGGAGTCAGGGAGATTACCCGATCTTCAGGGAGAGTTGGCAACTATGCTTAATATATAACATTAGGTGCTGTATATACTGTACGAAGCTCTTTCATTTTATTTTATATGCATTTAAAGAATTATAAAATACACTAAGATATCAAAGCAGTTTCCTTTTAAAGATAAATGTTTAAACCTAATACACATATTTGTATATAGTATAGCATGAGTCTTACCTCCATATTTCCAGGCATTTCTTTCTCTAGTAAAGTATTCATTTCCCCATGGGTTAAGTATATATTGTTAGATGAATACTCTTTAAACATGTCCATAATAGTTTGAAACTGTCTCCAGTTTTGTCATGGTTGGAAGCAGTGACTGGAGACACTACACAGCTTGTTCAGAGATTATAGGCAGAATGTAATGTTACAGCCTGAACTGTTGCTTATATAGCAATAGTGTATCACATCTTTCCATTGACCTGAAAATCCTTTCTAATAATTATATAGCATGCTTGCATAATCAATACTGGGTGCGACATTTTTTAGAGAAGCCAAGAAACAATTACACCATGGTTGCCGACTCTCCCGGAATATCTGTGAGACTCCCGGAATTTGGGCCGTTCTCCCGTTAGAGTCGGCAAACCTCCCAGAAGCCCGGCAGAAAAAAATTACATCTTTGAGCCCTCCCACTTACCCGCGGTATGTTAGAGTTATTGCGGTTGATTGACAGAGGACGGGGCTTAATGCCGCAATTTTGCATAAATCGCGTCATTAAGCCCCACCTCCCGTTGTAATCAATCGCTTCCTTCCGGGTTCTCCCAGAGGGACGCTTTCAATTGTCGGCAACCCTGAATTACACAAAGACACAGTAACATATTGTAAGTTCCCATTATGATCAGCACAGTACTGAATATGTTGAACTTACCTATTTAGTGGTAGTGGTGGGTCATCCAATCAGGATTGTATTTGTTTCTATGGGAAGCATGAAGGCTGTGTCACTTCCTCTTTAATTCTGTATTTTCCCACCTATTATCAACTTTGTTTACTCTTTATTCTTTCCTTTGTAGTGCTGTTGTGAAGCATACTTGGTGGTCTATTAAAGCATACTTGGTGCAGGTGGTGGTTGAGTTTAGGAAGATTGGCCTTACCTATTGGCTCAGTCATAGATTAAGGCAGCATTTTGTTGAGTCTCAGCCCCGAGCTCAGGACCAGTAGGGAATGGGGTATGGTCTACTCTTAGTCGTAAAAAGTATTTTATGACGAGGGCGCCTGGTGTGTCTTTGTGTGCTGTCAGTGAATGGACATCAGATTTTTACCCAATCTTTCCTAAATTTTTGTCATAATAAAAATAATGTAAAAACTGTAAGATCCCTAACTGCTGTTTTCTGTATAATTTATTAGTGGTTAGTGCTGTATATTTGTTAAGAAAATACTAAGGTTCCATAAACAAGATGATCAGATTTGGGAGTGTAAAATAAATCCTCATCAGAGTTTGGAAAAGGTCAACTAAGATTAAGGGCCCTGATTCAGAGATTGAAAATAAGAACTTAAAGTTACACCTGGGCTAAACCATGTTGATTTCAGGGGAGTCAAATTTCATTTGTTGCAACAGTATTATAGTTAAAAGGTGATGTTTCCCAGCTCAAGTCTAATTAGTAGCTTAAAAGTGAAGCTGATCAGGTATCTGTGTGCAATAAGTAAAAGCAAAGCATTCTCCCTGCATGCATAGAATAAAATTAACTTGACTCCCCCTGAAATCAACATGGTTTTGCCCAGGTATAACTTTAAGTTCTTATTTTCAGCCCCTGAATCAGGCCCAAGGTTAGTAATGGTTGACTTTTTTCCACAGAGAATTTCACAATGGAATAAATGACAGCCTTTGAATATATTGAGAGTAGGTATTATAATTATAACCCTTAATCAATCAAGCCACACTTGGGTAGGGGGGCCATTCTCAGCCCTGGGCACAGTCACCGTTGGTGTCAGTGGGAGACGTCCTGCAGCAACACTGGGGACGATTTCCAGACAGGCAGCCAATCAGAGCTCAGCACTGGCAGTCAATCAGAGCTCAGCACAGGCAGCCAATCAGAGCTCTGACCAGACATAGAGGAAATTACTTTCACTAAACGCCTAAGGGTTGAGTTCATTCACAGCCCTTCTATTATTACCATTACCCTCACCTGTGGACCGCCCTTCCCCCTACACCATGCCCCATTATGGAGACAGTAAATCAAACCAAGTTGCAAAAAAGGGGGCTTCGCAGAGCCCCCTATGTTTATTATTACAATTAAACACAATAACAATAAACGAATAAGAGAAATAATTAACCAGTGCTATAACCACAGTTCACCAGGTTGGTGACGGAAGAAGGCAGTGCGGGACCCATAATTAACCCTAGCTATACCAATAGCTAGAACACAATTAATTGGAAGGTGGGGCAGAACCACCCACCACACGCTGGCGCTCTGACAACCAAAATGGGGGCATTTACCACCCCATTTGCATAGCAACGCCGCTCCCCAGCCGATGACATTTGACGGGGTGCTCCTGATTGTAAACTTGCCGTCCCAGGCCCGCCCATAAAACGAAACCCCAGAGCCGCGGGAATACCCACCGTGACCAAACACCTACCAGGCTAGAGGAGCCTAGAGCCTGCCAGGCTGTAGAAGGAAATTTGGCCCCAAAAGTAATAAACTAACTAATGAATGACTAACCACTGCCTTCCCGTCAACCTGATATAACGGGAGGGAGGGTAATAAATCCAGCAGGCAGGAGAAAAAAGGGAAAGACCCAGCAACTGCAGAGGGCTTAAATAACTTCCCTCCAGGGGACCACCTCTCCTTCTCCATTGGCCCCCATACATAAACAAGTAAACAACCTACGAGGGCCTACCATTCCCCAATCCAGGGTTTAAATGCCTTCGGGCTAAATAAATTAACCCATAGTTATTCTATCCTAAACATTCCCTTGCGCTGGCGCTCATCCCCCGCCACCCGGGGACCCCCGTGCACCAAACCCGCCGTGGGACTATATCCGACCATAGTAAGGTAACGTTGGGCCATCTGTCCATGATGTATGTCAAATCGTCCTGAATGGCGTTAATCAGAACAATGGTGGACATCTGACAGACGTCATTCCCCCCCACATGCATGATGAGAAAATCCGGAGGGCCAAACCACGACACCGCATCCAGGAACGCACCCCGGAATGCCACCCAACGCATCTCACCACGGCCAAACCACCGGAACGTGCATGGAAGGGAGTCAAGGATATCCGCACCCAGACCGTGGTAGCGTTGCGCCCGCGTCACGAACGAGTGCCTGAAAACCCAAACCGAGGGAAGCACCCGACCTGAAAGAGAGCGATAAACTTTAACCATGGAACACACGGCGGCACAACAATCTGAAAACACATAGTCCAACAACAGTTCATAAACCTGCAAGAAAAAATTGGACAAGAAATACCAGGAACAAAATGGCAAAGAAACAATTTGCAAACCTGCAAGGGAAATAACGTTAAACGGCGAATACCTGAAAAAGAAACAAGTTATCAAAAACACAACTCTGCAAAAATGACAAGCAATCTAACAAACCTAACAAGAGGGGAAAAACTAACTAAGAAGCTAACTAAGGGAGCCGTAGTACTATGGGTAAAGGTGAACAACCCCCTGAAAACATTTTTAAGGAAAAACTGGGGGGGAAAAGCCCTTTACGCCCTGCTCGCAGGCGGCATGCCAGGCAACAATGGGCCCTTCCATGTACTAGGGCGCACACGCCGAGAGGAACACGCTAGCTGTTATTAGAGTCCGGGCGGATGTACTTCCGGAAGCAGGAAGAAGACGCTCCAGCCATGGCAGCTGAGGTTGCCGCCCCAATCCGAAAGGAATGAGTCCCAAAGGCTGTCCAATCCAAACCGAGAGCGTCCAGGGCCCGCTGGAATATGGCCCAAAACTGATATACGGTGAGCGGCAATCCATTGGCGTGGGACAACCATACCGGACTCTCAGGAGGGCGAGCTGAAAGGAAGCGAGAACACAGGGCCAGCGGAAATATCCTGGGATCGACATTTCCATTCAACGTTACCCACCTGCCCCTACCAATTTGGTCGCACTTGGAGCGATGTATCCTGCAAAGCAACGCCTCCTGATTCACCACCACATTAGCCACGAGGAGGCCCGAATCAAGGGCCGTGCGTAAACTGGACACTAACTCGCCAAGGCGAAAAGCCCCGGCAAAGGCCATGGCAAAGGCTTTGGAGAACAGCAGGGTTTCGTAATCGCTAGCTGTCACCTAGTAGGTCCACCAACAGGGAGGGCGTAATGGGCCTACGGCAATCAGGGGGAACGGGACGTGCACGCGACCAACCTTTCAGCGCTTTAGAAATGAGGAAACCCCGAGTGAAATCCATGTCTCCTTCCAACTGTAGATAGAAGGAAATCCCTGCCAGCAAGGTGCCCATACTCGCTCTAGATCTACCAGGGGCCAGGGAACGCAACGCCAGTTCCTTTAACTGCGATCGGCCACCTGCCAAAGATGAAAAGGACAGGCTGTACCGACAGGGTCCGCAGACGGCGCCAGGGAGCGAAATTTGGGCCAGTCGAAACGGGACAGGGCATCCGCCAGTTCGTTAGCCACACCCGGCATGTGCTCTGCTTGAAAACGGATGTTAAATTCCATACAGTGGAGCACGGGGTGCCGAAGGAGCCGCACCGCAGGGGGAGAGGAGGCGCTCAGATTATTAATCGCGTGAACGACCCCCATGTTGTCACAGTGGAAAGTGACGTCCCGGTTCTGCAACCGGTCACCCCAAATTTCCACTGCCACAATGATGGGGAAAAGCTCCAGCAGCAGCAAGTTGGACGTCGCCCCTGAATTGATCCAGGCCGCCAGCGATGGTGCCGCACACCATGAGCCCTGGAGGTAGGCGCCAAAACCTGAGGAACCCGTGGCATCTGTGAGCAAGTGCAAACGCAAGTTTGAAATGGGCGGGTCAAGCCAAACCCGAACCCCATTGAACGACCGCAGGAACCTGTCCCAAACCAACAAGTCCTCCTTCAGTTCCCTGGTAAGATGAATCCTAAAGTGAGGTTTGGTGACACCCCTTGACGCAAGCTGCAGGCGCCTGCAAAAAATCCTGCCCATAGGAATGGGCGAAATTTAGGGAGCCTAATAAGGATTACATATTACGCAGCGAGATCTTAGACACAGCTACAGCGCCTGCTACCTTCTCCCGAAGCCCCCTCACCTTGTCCTCAGGCAAACGGCATAGACCGGCCACCGTATCGATCTCAATACCCAGGTAAGACAGACACGTCACCGGACCCTCTGTCTTATCCTGGGCAACGGGGACCCCCAGAGAATGAAACAATGAGGACACGGAAAAGAGAAGGTCACCGCAGACTGGAGAATCAGGAGGAGCCACCAGGAGGAAGTCATCTAAGTAATGCGCAACCCCCTGGTGGCCAGTGCCCGCCACCACGCACCAATGTAAAAAGGAGCTGAAGAGCTCAAAGTACGCGCACGATATTGAACAACCCATGGGCAGGCACTGGTCGATATAAAACCTCCCTTCTAAGCGAAAGCCCATGTACCGAAAGGACTCAGGGTGAAGGGGCAACAGGCGAAAAGCTGATTCGATGTCAATTTTAGCGAGCAGGGCACCTGGACCAGCGGCCCGCACCAGTTGAAGCGCGCCCTCAAAGGACTGATATCGCACTGTCGCGTGCGCGGGGGGAAAAGCATCATTCACAGACATGCCGCTGGGATGCGACATGTTCTAAATGAGGCGGAATTTGCCCGGCGCCTTCTTAGGCACCACTCCAATGGGGGAAACGTGCAGGGGGTCCAAGGGGGGATGACTAAACGGACCCACCATGCGACCCAGGGCAACCTCCCGCTCCACCTTCTCACGAAGCTGAGCGGGAAATTCCCTGGCTGACCGGAGGTTACGGGGAATTAAACGGGAAACAGGCTTAACAATAGGGAGGCGAAACCCAGCGGAAAATCCATCACGAAGCATAGCCGCCGAAACCTGGTCCGGATAACGAGCCAACCATTCGCAGAGCTTAAGAAGACGGACTGGCGAATGTGCCTTGACGAGCGCCAGGGTTGGGTCTGCCTCTGCCCCTCCTCGCACCCGGGGTGGATCGACGACAATCGCGGGATGTGTGAGCCCCCCCGCAGCGCAAACAGAGGTGCTTGTAAGGACAGCCGGGGCCCCGCTGACATTGGGAATGATTAAAGGTGTAAAAACGCCCGCCGTTATTGTTGGAGCCCCCCCTGACACCCGGAAAGGACCTCGGAAAGGGCTGCGGGGCGGAGGGGGAGGCGGCTGACTGCTGGACAATGGCCATCCACACTTCGACGTCGCGCGCCCCAAACGCAATGTCTTGCTTGCCTTCCCATTTGCGCCGAAAACGCTTGTCATAGTCGCGCCAAGCAGAACCGGGGGCCGTGGCGTGGAGGGCACGAACCTCGAACATATAGGCGTGATCTTCACAGTACGCTGCGGTGAAAGCCAAGAAACCCCCAAGCCAGTTATCATACGCAGGGCATCAGCGCTCGCGCTGGATTTTTTTTTAAAGCCGCCTCTAGGGCAATTTTCGCATCAGCAGTGACGGTAGACATGTCAATGTACTCTCCTTGTTTAATTCGCTCGCACACATTCGGCCGGACAGTCTGCGCAACAGGGGTAATGGCGCAATACATCATATTCTCTTTGATGATGGGGGGACCGGACAACTCCCCGCCCGCCCGAGACTTAGGCCGGGAAACCCTAGCCCCACCGAAAAGATGCTGGCCCAACAGCTTTATGAGCTTGCGAGGCTGCAGGCCCTGAGAAGGGGAAGAATCGGGGGGAGGCCCGCGAGTCAGGGGAGTCAATGTCTAGGGCAACATCAGCACAAGACTCACCAGCTGCCGTTGTTGTAGGAGCCGCTGGAGGTCTGGAACTGCCGCTGGTAGAAGGCTGCTGATCCTCCTGGCCCCCCTGGGCCGCTGGGAGAAGGGCATTCTGAGGCGGCCCGGCTGCCGCCGATCTCCTTGTCGAGACACGCCCACGACCCTCCATCTGGGAAGAAACTGAGACAGGCACAGGATCAGGGTCCGGGAGAGACAGAACCGCAGGCGCTGGGGAAGAGGTGGCAACCGCCAGCGAGGGTGGAGCGACAACCGCAGGAGGATTACTGAGGGGGTGGGGCGCAGCGCTGGAAGGGCTAGCAAGGGCCTGGAGTGGCGACGGGGAAGGGTCCGCAGGAGCCGGCAATGTTGGGGCTGGTGTCGGACAAGCCGGCGGAGCAGTACCCCCTGGGAACGAGCCCCCCGCACCCAGGAAAGAGGGGGGCAGGCCCCAGGGGTTGAAGAAGGGCCACTGTGAGGCAGCAGCCGTAGTGCCCTGCCACTGGGGGAACCAGGGGTATGGGGAAAATTCAGGAGGGGGATTCACATAGGGAAGAGAGCCGGGCTGTTGAACTGCAGGCCCCATGCTAAGAGGCTACTGCAGCAGTGGTGGGGAGAAGTGGGCCAGCCTGGGCACTTGGGATTGGGCAGCAGAAAGCCATTGGTGGGCAGGGGACAGCTGCTGCACGGCAGACAAAGGAGGCTGGCTAAGACTGAACCCCTGAGCCAGCCACGGAGTCCCTGACCCAGCTAAACTGGTCTGAAGAGTCCCCCCCCCCAGCTAGAAGCACAGAGTGATTGGCCAGAGGGAGAGACACAGAGGAGGAGGAAGGGGCTCCCAGACCCCCATGGGCAGCGGGCGCAGGAGAAGCAGAGCTCAGCGCAGCGGAAGATAGACCCCCAGACACTCCTGCCTGCGAGAGGGAGGGAGAGGGCGAGGGGCTCCTGCTCTGCCCCGTCCACACACCCATCACCAGCAGCAGAGCGCGCAGCGGAGCCAGGTGCCAGAATAGACGCTGCCCTAGGAGGAGGGGGAACCACCGATGCATCGGTCTCCCCCTCCGCAGTAACAGGCGGGCCAGATGCAGAGTGAAGCGCAGCGTAGCGACGACTTACCGACTGCTGCTGCCGCGACCTCCGCCGTCCTCCGGATAATGGCCGCCCCCTGTGACTTCCGCCGCTAGGCGGAAGTGCGTTATCCGGGAGCGGAAGCGCGCGCACACGATACGAACGCTATACGCTCATGTCGTCCAGCCAACAGGAAGCTGTCATACTGGGCATGCGCAGTGCGAATTTTCGTACTAAAATACGCTAAAAACCGTCGTACGCTCGCACGAAATTGGCCAATTTCGTAGCTCTGGATCAGGCCCTTTATGTGTGATGTTACAAAGGTGTTCTAATATGCAAATTTAGAAGGGTCTCTTGGTCATACCAACATGTTTCAAACCACTAAAACAAATGGATAATGTCCCTTATTGCGCTGAACTCTATGTGAAAACACAATGTCGCTGATGGAACAATTCAATATTTGGTCTTTATGGCGGTATTATGAAGAATAAAGAGTCAATAGTAAATAAAGTCTCGCCTGTTGTATTTTTTGTATACAGAAAATCTTCTTCAAGGGTTGTTTTCAAAATTCAGTCCTCCGGTGAATAGTACATAAAAAGAAGAAAAAGACTGTGTAATATATCCTATTATTGCCCCACACTTCGTCCCGGGTGATCAGTTTCACTCACCCTTTTCCTCTCTTGTATGTGTGCGGGGTATGGTAAAAGCAGGTGGATTTCTTCAGGGATTTCTGTTGGATGTATCTCCGATGGCTCTTAAAGGAGAACAATAAAACCGAACTCTTGGTGCAGCATGTATGTACTGTGCACCTATGTTAGAATAACATTTTCGCAGGGTACGCACGTTTATTTCACTTGGTTCGTGCTTATAAAGGTTTCTTTCTCCAAATATAAGGAGTGACAGGTTGATTCTCCTCTTGCTAAAGGAAAGGGGTAATGCCCCCTCTTCGTACAGTATAGATGATGTGGACCCAATTTGTCACTTCGTCCCACTGAGCCACGGTGGACTGAATTTTGAAAACAACCCATGAAGAAGATTTTCTGTATACAAAAAATACAACAGGCGAGACTTTATTTACTATTGACTCTTTGTTCTTCATAATACTGTCATAAAGACCAAATATTGAATTGTTCCATCAGCGACATTGTGTTTTCACATAGAGTTCAGCGCAATAAGGGAAATTATCCATTTGTTTTAGTATTATTAGCTATCTTCATATTGTTGTTGGCTGTGAGTTTGAGGTGGTGGTTTACCTCGTATAATTACCCTGTGCTGCAGTTCTTTGTAGGGAGCGCAATATTGAAGGTCATATTTTAAATATTTCATACCACATCCGCATTCAAGTAAGTACACCACAAAGGTGCTCAAACAATTCATGTACTTCTTAATAGCAAATCTCTCGGTGCCTCTTGAGTTCTCAAATTCTTTTTTGTCTTTATGCATGTGTGTACAAACTTTGCAAGAACCACAGAGAAAACAGCCCTTCGGCTTAGGTAATAATACACTATTTTTAGATGGCAGAGGTTCTAAATAACTTGGGGAGATCAGGGTCTTTAACACTCTTAGCTCGTTTAAACAGAACATCTGGTTGATCCTTTAACTTAGATGATAAAACTGGGTCTAGGGATAAAATAGACCAATGTTTGGTTAAGATGTTTTTTTATAGCCCCACTTTGATTATTGAAGGAGGTTACAAATGAACAGAATATAGTGTCCTCTTGGACTGGTTTCTGAACCAGTTTAGTATAGGACAATAAAGAGAACCTATCCTTCTGAATAGCCCTATCAAAACAGGAATCAATTAACTTGGGAGGATAATTATGTTCTTTAAATCTATCTTTATAGATGTTAGCTTGATTTTTAAAATCTGTCCTTCGTAGGCGAAGAAACTGAGAGTATGGAATATTTGACTTCCACTTTGTCAAGTGGCAACTCCCATATTCGAGATAACTGTTTGAGTCCACTGTTTTTATATATGTAGATGTTTTCAACCCTCTCGGGTGGCTTCAATCAAGAGGTCAAGGAACTCAAGTTTTGGACCCTCAAAGGTAGCAGTGAACTTGAGGCCAAACTCATTTGAGTTCAACATATCAAGATATTTAAAGAATTCAGCCTCCGTACCTTCCCACACCAACAAAATTGATTTGTCGGGGGATTCAGGTGCAAGGGGGTACACATATCTCTGCTTTGCCAACATATATATGGGCAGCTGGGAGCAGAGATATGTGTACCCCCTTGCACCTGAGTCCCCCGTCAAATTCTTTTCCAGATACATTGACATTTTGTTGGTGTGGGAAGGATGGAGGCTTAATGCTTTAAATATCTTGATATGTTGAACTCAAATGAATTTGGCCTCAAGTTCACTGCTACCAAAACTTGAGTTCCTTGACCT